>JAJPUD010008240.1:0-20512 GCA_023553655.1 Myrmecobius fasciatus
GGCATCTAGTCCCAGATACCTAGGAGGTAGTGAATTATAATCCCCATTTAGCCACTATTATATATATTATATATGCATATATTATATATATTTTGTATATATATATGTGTATATATAATATTAACTGTGAGCTATTTGGAATAGATTGGACTTTGAATTGGAATAGATTGGATACACACACACACACACACACACACGTGTGTGTGTGTGTGTATAATATTAACTGTGAGCTATTATTTGGAATAGATTGGACTTTAGATAAAGGTTCCAGACGTAATGGATTCTCCCAGGATGAGGTGAGAATATTCTTAATCTTAGGACATCAGATCCCACTGATTTTTTCTCTAAGTCATGATGTTGACTGCTGCTGAGACTCCCTGCACAGAAGTGGGGCCGGGGGAAAAGGACAAAGAAGGGCACACTGACAAAGTCATCATACAGCCCACCGTATGTGTGCCAAAGGCTCCACTACTGGTCATGGTCAGCAGCTGGACAGAGGGGCAAACACTGCCCAGTCTATTACGGCTTCTTCCAGGGTGATGGGGGAACTTCTGGTGGTCCTTCCCTCCAATGCTGGCCAGAGGCAGACATCTAGTTCTGAACTCCAGTGACTTTCTGAATCCAAGCTTGGTTCTCGTGGATGCTGGAGTACACGCCATATCTGTTACTCTTGCCACAGCCGTCTCCCCAAGACACGGTGCCCACCAAGTGCCAGTGGGATTGCTCCTTATTGCGGGCCACCATGGGGCCTCCAGAATCTCCACTACAGGCATCTTTCCCTCCTAAGGAAGGAAAAGAGATACAAGGCTTTAAGGGGCTTCTGCCCATAGTGGTCTCCCCAAAACACTAACCAGGGCCTATACCTCCTCAAACTCTCCACACCTGAGCCACACTTTCAGGAAGCCAGGTGAGGGGATGTCCTTTAAATTACAGACCTGGAAAGGACCGTAAAGGTCATCAGTCCAGTAGGCCCATTTCAAAGAAGAGGAAGTTGAGATTTAGAGAAGGGAAGCATTCAGGGCCAACTGGGCAGAAGTGCGCTCTTTGCTTTTCTTTCTCATCATCCCCCCAAACACGGATGTATCTCTGTCGAATTGTTTTCATCATTATCACCATCACTGGCATTGAACAGCACAAATCTCACCTCATTTTGTCCTAACACCCACCTGAAGAATTAGATACTATTATCGACTCCCACTTTACAGATGAGGAAATTCAGTCTAGTGACTTGCCTAGAGTCACACAGCTGGTGAATATCTAAGGCTGGACTTGAACTCAGATCTTTCTAACTGCAGTCCCAGTAATCTAACCACTGTGCCACTCAGCGGCAAAAAGCTTGCAAGCCACTTTGCCAACCTGCCATCCTTAGAGTCTCCCAGACCACTAAGGATATTATTGTGATCCCTATTTTATGGGTAGACAAAGCTGGCTGGGAGAGGTCCCCAAGGAAGTAAGTGATGGACTCGAACCCACCACCCCTTCGTGATTTCAATTATAATACTCTCCAATAAAAGTAGACCTTCCCCTTCCTGCCTCTTCTTTAGGCATCAGACCTGCTTCCTGGCCACCCACTCCCCATGTCTCCGTGCTGGTCTCTGTTCTCCTCCCCCTGGAGCCTCAAGGTCCAGGGAGGCTTCAGCCCCCACCCTCCTGACCCTTTGTCTGGATTGGACTGGGGATGGACTCACCGTCCCTTTCTCCGGCACAAACCATGTCACTGGTGACCTTCCGATTAATTTTGCTATATGCTTCCTGGCAAACTTCCCGGCTGACTATGGGCACTTCAATCTGGAACAGAGGCATCTGGTTATGAATTCAGGGGAAGGGCCTTAATTCAGGCTATTCACTGGAAGGTCAAATGTTGAAGCTGAAGCTTAAATACTTTGGTCACATAATGAGAAGATGGGATTCGTTGGAAAAGACCCAGTTGTGGGGAAAGATTGAAGGAAAAAAGAAAAGGGGATGGCAGAGGATGAGATAGATGGAATGGTACACTTATGCTCACTCTGCCATCTTGGCTCCTGAGAGTGTCATGGAAATAGTGTCCATGACCCTGGACAGACTTGGAGAGATAGTAAAGGATAAAGGGACCTGCCATGTGATGGTCTGTGGGGTCATGAAGAGTTGGACGGTCACGATGGCTGAGAAACAGACAAGTCACACGTTTCCCCATCTTCTCTTCTCAAGGCTATATTCCTCTGCTTCCTTACGCAGGCCATTTTACTTTTTCATGATCTCTTTAAGACCAACGAGTCAAGTCATGGCTACAATGAATGGGGTCCCTGAGGAGTCTCTAAAAACCTTACTGATGGGCAAGGCTCATGAATAGCTAGAGATCTCGGCCCCCTGCCCCCAGGAGGAGTTTTCTGTGTCACCAAAGACAAGGACATCCCTTGAGGACTCATGTTGACTAAGGCTTAATGTTCTAATGGGCTTTGTTAGCTGAATTCAATGGGAAGTAAGGCCAGGTTTCCTGATTCCTTTTCCTCCAAGCCTTCTTTCTCTCCTGCTTCCTCACTCCCTTCCTCTCCTCTCCTTAAGAAAAGCTCCAGTGCAGGAATATTGACTATGCCATGGGTGTCTGCTGCACATGGGAGAAGCTGACGATCACCTCCATCAGGGACTCAGGGAGTCTATTCAGGGACTGCTTTCCCCAGCCACTCACGAGAACCATGGTACCTGCAAGTGGGAGAAGAAGGGGGTGTGAACATGGAAACTCTCAACTTTTATCCACTCCTGCTAGGGATGGACTAATTCCCTTCCTGAAGGAAAAAAGCATTGCGGAGAATTGGAAGGAGGTCTCTATGGAATGTCCCAGGGAGCAATGGTCTGCTGTTGCACATTTTAAAAATTAACGACTAGAAGAAGTCACTATCAAGTGTGCAAGTGACATAGAGTTGAGTGATAGGGATCTCAGAAGGAAGGGAATCAAATCACATCTATTTGGGATTGCTATATAATCATAGGCCCCTAGATTTAGAACTGAACCAACTGTTATGGGACAGAATAGGCTCAGAGAGGTGTGTGAGGGGGCAAATCTTGGAGTTAAACTCAGGATGACTGAGTTCAAACACAGCCCATTAAATCCTGTAGCCCCTAGATACCAACTTGCCTTTGAAAAACCACCTTTGTGCACACAGCAATGAGGGATGCTCGGCAAGATAGCATTTTGTTCCCAAACCGGTCGGGCATTTTAGGGACCTAGAGCTCAATACATCAGGATGATGTGGCAGCCACCGAAACTCAAGTGACCCGAGGCTGCCCTAAGAGAGAGCCAGGACTTCCAGGAAAGAGGAGGTCAGAGAACAGTCTCTGTGATCAGCCCTGGTCAGAGCCCTCTGAAGCAGGGTGACCACTTCTGAACACCACACTTTAGGAAGGGCAAGGTGAAGATCACACAGAGAGTGTGATGAAGATGGTGGTGGACCTTGAGAACATGCCATAGGAGAATAAGCTCCAGTGCATATCCAGTGATATAATCACCACCACCATCACCATCATCATCAACACGTTCACCATCACCACCACCATCACCACCACCATTATAATGATGCCATCTGGGCACTGCTTTAAAGTTTCCAGTGCGTTTCATAGATTATCTGCCTCTGGCCACTCACCCCTAACTGAGGCCCAGGGTGTGGAGGGTGCCTGGCATGAGCAAAGGGGAAATTCCAGAGGAAGTGGGGGAAAGGCCCCCACCCAGAAACCCTGCCTGACCTCGTAAGCCTTTTGACCCTCGAGGCAATTGTCCTTTAATATTCTAGAGCTACAATACTCCTGGCAGCGAGATCTCATAGAATGAGACTTGATGAGATCTTGAAAAAAACATTCAAGTTACAGGATTCTCCGTCTACGAAACTGAACATCCTGGGTGGATGTTCTGAGACCTACCTCTCAGCTCAAGGTGAGCATTTATTAAGTGCCTACTATTTGTCAGGCCCTGTGCTAAGTGCTAAGACAAAAAAGACAACCCTGCTCTCAAGGATTTACCATCTAATCATCTACTCAAGGAATCAGTCTTTCACTGGCTCCCAGAACCTTGGATTACAACAGGATCTGGGGTAAGGGGGGTGTCTAGTTCAACATGGGCTTGAATAAGAGCCCCTTCTACGCCATCTCTACCAGTGCTGTGACCCAGTTCGAGCTTGAGATCCTTCAGGGAGGGGGAGCCCAACCCCTCGACATTCAGCTTGGGACAGCTCATTGTTAGGAGGTTCCCCCCCCACATCCAGGCTAAATCCCTCTCTTTCCCAGCCTCCTCCCTTGCTTCCCACCTGTGTTCTTAGTTCTTGGCTCCAGAGGGCAGAATGTAGCCCACGGCCCTTGGCAAAATCCTCTCAAAGCTTGAGATCACTTCTCATCCTTCCTGCCTTGAACCCTCCCCAGTATAGGGCTATCAGCTCTACCCCCGCTCCATCTAGCCATTCTTTCTCTATCCTGTGTCTGTGAAGTTGACTTTAAAGATCAAAATGCACAACTTTTTCCTCCATAAATTAAATTCTGTCTCATTAGATTCAAGCCATTGTCAGACTGTCGGGATCTTCTTGGATCTAGGCCCCCTCGCCCCCTTGTTAGCTGTTCCTCCCATCTTTGTACCATCTGGAAATTTGACAAGGATGCCTTCCACATTTTCATCTAAGCCTCAAATAGAAAAATGAACCACACCCGGCCAAAGACAGATGCCCCTGGGAGAGTCTTTAACCTGCATTCAGGAAACTTCATTTTTTTTTTTTGATAATTGCATTTCAAAATAATTGGTTTCCTTTGCAATGTTTTAATCTTATTTTGTGCATTTAGCATTATTCTGAGAAGTGGTCCATTGGTTTCCCCAGACTGCCAAAAGGGTCTTGGATGCAGAAAAAGGGAGGAAGCCCTTCCCAGGAGGCATCTCTCTGTACTTCCATCTTGTCACAAGGAAAGGCATGAGGGCATCTGACTAGGACTTTGCTAAAGTCTACATGTCCTGGGGCTGCAGCAAAGTCTTGATCTATCAGGATTCTGGCTCCTCTGTCCTCTGGGTCTCAATGTGATCTAAGGTTTTTTATAGAAGGTCTTGGGCATCCATCTCAACATCGCTGGGTGAGATGAAGGTGATGAAGACCTGGAGGGTAAACCAGGCCAGTGTCTGTCTAGGAACTCAATCTCTGGGTCATGCTGCCTGTTAGTGGAGGGAGCCCTTGGAGCCTGCCAGAGGTAGCCCAATGATGCTCAATTACTTCTACCCTAACCTTCAGCAAGGTGATGAAGTGGGAGCTGGGAAATTCCCCCCACAAATGGGTACCTTCCAGTGGGGGCCCCTCTGGGAGGCAGATGGGCATCACATAGTCATTCAGCACTGGCTCTTCCAGAAGTTCTATTAGAGCTAGATCATTCTCAAATGTGGCTGCCTTGTAGGATGGATGGAAGGTGATGCTCTTTGCCTGGAGCTGCTGCTCTGTGACATCCTTCTTCTGGGTCATGTGCTTGCCTAGAAGGAAAGAGAGGGGGTGAAACATTCATCTGGAGAAGGGCTTCTGTTCCTGGAGGTCTGATGTACCTTCTGGGGGATGTCTCTCCTATCACCAAGACCCGTTATAGCTAAGGACCGTGCAGGAGATGGAATGGGGCTTAATCAATCAATGGTGAAGAGGTTTCCATCCTTTCCTTTCCAAGAGTCCCAATCACAGAAGGAATAAGCGATCGGCCCCAGATCAAAAAGTAGGGCTGGCTTTGAGAGTAGACATTGGCTACATGCAGGTATGGAGACCTCTTCCACCTCACGACAGATTTCTCCTACTGGCTTGGTGATGTCTGAAATAATGTTTGGTTATAAAAGCTTTATTCTCTGAGAAAATTCTTTTTTTTCTTTCTTTTTTTTTTTTTGCTGAGGCAATTGGGGTTAAGTGACTTGCCCAGGGTCACACAGTTAGGAACTGTTAAGTGTCTGAGACCAGCTTTGAACTCAAGTCCTCCTGACTTCAGGGCTGGGGCTCTATACCTAGCTACCCCTATTCTCTGAGAAAATAAAAAAAAGCCATTCTATTACTTAGATTTGGAAGTGACCTCACCTGGAAGTAGAAATTCTAGGGTCAAGATGGAAGCCTGGAAGAGAGCTTATCTACATGTGGTTTTAGCCAATAGAATGTAAGCTCCTTGAGGGCAAGAGCTGTTGAAATGACTCTTTGTCTCCCCAGCACCCAGCACAGGCACCTAATAAATGCTCCTTGATTCACTTAGTCCAGTTCTCTCACTCTACAGATGAGGAACCCTGAGGCCATGAGAGAAGAAGTAATTTGCCAACAGGAGGAAAGGATCCTTATTCCCTGACTGCAAACCTAGAACTCTTGCCACCATCTTTTGGTACTTGTAAGTTCCCATGGGAGAGCTAATGCTGTAAACCCTTTCAGCCTCCTTTCCTAGTTCATAGCCTGCTGGAGGATATCCAGGTATACCTCACTGATATTGCAGTTTTTTTTTTTTTAACAAATTGAAGGTGGGAGCAACCCTGTCCCATTTCCCCAACAGCACATGCTCATATTGTGCCACATTTTGTGTAAATCTCACAATATTTCAAACTTATATATATATATATTATATTCTTCTAATATATATGTCATTTACAAATAATATATTATATACTGATATATATATACAACATATAGTAATGCTGTATGTTCTACACTAATTATATATTTTACATACACATCATGTATATTACAGACTCATAATATGTACTATATACGAATAATAGACATATACACGTGATACTATTAACATGGGCTAATTCTATATACTATAGGCTAGTAGTATATCTAGCATACTACATATAGTATAATACACTATGTTAGAGACTAGATATTGATTAATGTTATAGTGCCATCATGATGTGATTAATAATGAGATAGTGGATATATAAGGAAGTCCCACCATAAGACTAATCCGTGTTTGATTTCATCAGTGCTCACTCATGCTTTTTGCATGCATGATCAGGTTGCAGCTTACTCACCCAGGAGGACTCTGAATTCAGAGACAGGGAGACTGTCAGAGACGCTCACAGGGGAGTTCTCGGATTCTAGGCGCTGGTGGAGGCAGTGAGCGGCCGTCACAATCCACTTGTTTCCTAGGGAACACAGGTACCCAGGGTGGGTGAAGGGGACTCCTGGTGAGGACGGGGACCCGGGGACACGGCCTCCTCTCACCCTGCTACGTCCTACATTTCTCCAGGAGCTTCCTGCTCATTAAGGCCTCTTTAGCTCTGCCCAGTAGTGGCGAAATCTGTGATTCTTTCCATCGGTTCATCCCACAAGCCCCAGCATCCAGAGGGAGGGAGGGAGGGTGACTCAGTCTGCCACTGGCCTGGAGCCCGGGACCATGAGGATGAGCCCCAGTCAGAGAAGCCAGAGCCCGCGTCCAGCTCCCAGATCTTCCAGGCCTTCTCAGGTCAGATCCTGCCCATCCTCTGTTTGAAAAGGTCAGGGGAGGACCAGGATGTGTCTGGCTCTGGGAGGGGATCCCTTATGCAGGAGAAGTAGGACAGATTAAGGGTTGGCAATAGGGAAAGAAGGGACAGGCCTGATAGTTGGGTGTCCGCAGGAAAGGTTTCAGGTGGGAAATGATGCTCAAGTGAGCTTGGGATTCTGGGAGGCAGATGGAGGAAGGAGAGGGGACACAGCCAGGGTAAAGGCCTGGAGGTTGTAGATGGAGGAAGGAGATGGGGACTCAGCCAAGGTAAAGGCCCGGAGGCAGCAGATGGAGTTTTGGCTTATTTATCCCATCACAGGAAAGCTTCCATTCCCAAGTGTCTGGGGCTTTCAGACACAACCCTTAGGGGGATGGGGGCAGCTTGGAGCATCTACTTTATCTAAATTTCCTTCTTGTCACAGGCTCCCCTTTTGGGAAACTGAGTCCTACCCTGGTTGCCTCCTTGCAGGTGGGGGCCTCCATGGACCCACTCAGAAAAAAAATGCCACTGGAAAGCAGGCCCCCTGCCCAAGCTATTGAGAGCTCCTAGGGGCTTGTGGGGGGCAGCAGCCTTGGCCTCACAAATGCCTGATGACCCCACAAACAGCAATATGGGGGAATCACACCCCATTGAGCCTCAGTTTACTCTCTGAAAAATGGGCATGAAATGCCCACCCAAGTGCTTGTAAACTTGAATTCAACGCCCTGGAGAGCAGAGGTCTTCCTCTTCATTTGCCATCCACTGCTACTCCCGGGGTTAACACTCTTCCCCCTCCCCCTTGGCTGCCTTTTCCCGTATTAAACAAGCATCTTCCCCGTGGGATCGGTCTGTCTCCGACCCCCACCTCCTTTGGGCCCTGGCCCCAACCTAACTTGCCAGCTGTTTTCAGTCTTACTCCCTTTCCTGCACTCATGGATCCAGTCAAACCTGCTGTCCCCGTGCCCCTCACTCCTGCCATCCCCATCTCTGAGCCTTTGCACTGGCAGTACCCAATGCCTGGAGCACCCTCACTCCTCCCCTCCGCCTCCCGGACGCCCTTCCCAGAAGTCACAGCTTAAGTGCCTTCTGCTGAGCCAGTCCTGATGCTCTGGGCTGCTAGCACCCTTCCGCCCACGTCGCCGTGGATTTATTCTCTTAGTCATTCTGTAGCCACTGATAAAGGCGCTCGTCCTCCTGATGGCAGAGAGCAGGGGTTGTTTCCTTCTCTGTATTTGCCTTCCCAGCACCTGCACACAGTAGGAGCTTACTAATTGGGCATTGACTGATTATCAGCTCCATCTAAGTTGCCGCCCTTCCTTGCTCTTGGGGGCTCGGCTCTGGTTGCCACTCACTCCTCGAGGGGCACGCTTCAGACTTGGCGGTGGGCACCAAGGAGAGGGGCACTGGGAGAGCTGGTGCCCGTGGCATGGGCAGCTGGGGAAGGCCGTCCTCACTGGGGGGATCCCCACTCTGGCAGCCCACCTGTCTGGGGGGGCAGCCTGAATGGATGCACGTGGAGTTAGCGCCCGCCCTTCTGACTGAGGGCAGTGCCGAGCAAGTTTGCGGCTGATCAGCCCACAGATAGCCATCCCTAGCGGGGAGAGAACCCTCAAAACCCTTATTTGGGGCACCCCAGGTTCATGCTGTGGACAATGCTCATGCTCAAGAAGAAAGGAAACAAGCACTTATTAAACACCTACTATGTGCCTGGGACTACACTAAGCTCTTTACAAAAAGTACCTCACTTGGTCTTCCAGAAGCCCTGAGTGGGAGATGCTCTTGCTATTTATTTATTTATTTTTTTCCCTGAGACAATTGGGATTAAGTGACTTGCCCAGGGTCACACAGCCAGGAAGTGTTAAGGGTCTGAGACCAGATTAGAACTCAGGTCCTCTTGACTTCAGGGCTGGTGCTCTAACCACTGCGCCACCCAGCTGCCCCACTACTATTGCTATTTCTTTTTTTCAGTTAAGCAAACTGAGGCAAACAGAGGTTAAGTGACTCGCCCAGTGAATGTCTGAAGCTCGATTTTAGTTCCCCGACCCAGGCGTGCTGCTCTTAGCTGCCAGAACATGGCATAACTAGGGTAGTGCAGGCAGAGCAGCTGACCTGGCGCATGTTCCGGGAGTTTTTTCCCAGTGGCTGCTGGGAATCTAATTCTGACCAACAGAACCATCCCTTCATGGGAGAGGATGCTAATGCTACAAGGAGACTGAGTGAGAGCCAGTCGTGCTCTCTGACTCCCTCCCCTTCCTCTCGCCTCCCATTTGTTTCATTCCCAATTCACAAGTTAAGGCTGCTTTGCCATCCCTCCTGTGGGGGCTTTCCGGAGAGCTGACCCCCCCACACTTAGGCCTGGTCCTTCACAGGGGCGCAACAAAGAAAGGAGCTAGAGGAACCTCGCATTAGGAGGTCACAGCCCCCCGACATCCCGGACGAACTTTCGGGGGCATCTTGTGCTTCCTGCGAGGCTCCAGACTCTGCTAAAACTTGCCCTGGCTCAATAATGCGCTAGGACCTCTGGGAGACCACAAGTGACCCTGCTGGAAAGCAGTGGGAGCCCCACTGGGGAGCCCTCCATGTCCTCCGGGACCCGGAGGGGAAGCAGTGTCCATGGTAACCCAGCGAAGCCAGGAGAAGAAAGCTTAGAGCTAGGGGGGTGGGCTCGGTGGTCTCGGGGGGGTCCCAGAGCTCTGTCATTTATTGGAGATAAGCCATATGTAAGCATCGTGGCCAGACCTGGCAGAGAAGGGGACACTATAACAGACGGGGGAGCACTGACATGACCTGACCTTCCCAAGGGGGGCCCTGGCCGGCTGATCGTCCCTCAGATTGTACCACTAGAGGCTCGCTCCTTTAGCTGAGCATCTTGTCTCTTGGGAAAATGCAGATTTCTTCTGGATGGCTCCGTGCTAATTTGGCTACTCAGTGATGTCATCAAGCCAGAGAGGATTGTGGGTATGTGCAACGCCACCCGCGACCCGGAAGAGGGATGCTCGGCCTTTAGCCTGTGAGACGTAGGGAAAGGGCCTCGGGGCTGGTGCTGGGGCTCTGTCCCCCACCACGTGGGCAAGCTTGGGCCGGTGTCGGCTTTCTTCATCCCCAGAATGGGGCGCGGGCTGGATGGCTTTGAGGATCCCAGGCACTTGGGACCTCATGATCTCGTCACCCTATTTCTTTGGAGAGGTCCCATGGGCCCCGAGCCACCGTCTAGTCTTATTTCATGGGGAAGAAACTTTGTTCCAGAGCATTTAGATGGTTTGCCAAGGAAGCAGTGGAGGGAGGATTTGAACTCGCAGCTCCCAATGAGCTGCCCACTGAGCAACCTGGCCCCTGCCTCTTCCAAGGTGAGGGACTTGGAGATTCAGCGGTGTCTCCCCTACCTCAAAGGCTTTTGCCCTTTTTTCTGGAGCCCTTCCCCCCTCAGGGGTTTGCTCAGGAGCCCCCCTCTCCTCAGGAGTGCGGCGTCACGGGCCCCCATTCTCGGCAGGCCCCAGCTGGACTCTGTTTTTCTCCTACCAGCCGCCCTCCTCCCTCTCCTCCCCAGTTTGGGAGCCACAGTCAGGTCAGGGGAGTCCTTGCCCCTGGAAGGAGGGATTCAGGCTGCTCTCCAGTGCCCCCCCCCCATCCCTGGGGCTTTCTGGACAAAGCACCCTTCCTGGGAATCGTTCTCCTGGGGTCTCGCCATTGAAGGGTAAGCCTCCTGAGGGCAGGGTGGGCCTGTGCTGGGGCTTCTGGGCCCAGTGTGGGCCCACAGCAGGGGCTTACTTGGGTTTCTGGTTCATTCATCCCATAGAGCAATGGGAGACGGCTCCCTTGTGCCCGAGCGGCTGTGTGGCTGGCAGGTGTGAGGGCACCGTGCCCTTCCCGGAACAAGTGACCCCCCCACTCCTTACCTAGGAGAGTACCCCCACAGAAAGGCCGCCCATCCGTGAACAGCATGGCGATCCAGGGGGAGGTGCCCCTCTGTGCTGGGCGCCCATTGACTGTCCTGGACAGCGGCTTGTTGGAGAACTTGGGGGTTCCACACACTGTAGCCGGGGGAGGGAGGAACAGAGTGAGGTTGGGGAGGCCCAGGAGCCCTCTCCCACCCTCTCAGCCATTCCCTGTTGCCCCTTGCTGACCCGTTCCTTTCCCCACCAGCATCTCCTCCTAGCACCCAGCCCCCTCCAGGGAGTTGCCCAGCCTCCCCCCAGAAAGGCTAATTCTGGGAGGAGCCGGGCAAGATCCGGCTGACTCCCACAGCTGAGGGACTTGGTTTCCTTTCCCTCCTCCAACCTGACTCAGGGGAAACCAAGTCATACTTTGAACTGTGGGTCCCACCACAGGAGACCCCGCCATGAGGGATCAGAACCCTGGAGAGCGCCTGGAGGAGATGAATTGTCTGGCAAAGGAGCCTGAGGAAGCCAAGTCCGTGGCCATTGAAAGCAGCAGGGCTGTGGGTGGGGAGCTCCCTCCGGAGCCCTGACTGGCACTGGGCACTCTGCTGGAAAGCCCCCTGGCCAGCAAGCGGGCATGCTGAGCTGGGGGAGCTCCCTCCGGAGCCCTGGCTGGTCCTGGGCACTCTGCTGGAAAGGCCCAAGTAAGTGGGCACACTGAGCTGCTCAATGGGCTGGGGGAGCTCCCTCCGGAGCCCTGATTGGTGCCGGGCACTCTGCTGGAAAGCCCCCTGGCCAGCAAGCGGGCATGCTGAGCTGGGGGAGCTCCCTCCGGAGCCCTGGCTGGTGCCGGGCACTCTGCTGGAAAGCCCCCTGGCCAGCAAGTGGGCGCGCTGAGCTGCTCGGTGGGCCTGTGTTCCTGAGAAACGGAGCTCGCTTTTCCACCCCTCCCTCCCTCTCTTCTGCCCCCTCATACCTGCGAGGTGATACTGATATTAGGGAGGGGCGAAGCTTCTTCTCTGACTCCTATTCACACTAGAGGGTAAACAGCTACCACCAGGACCTTTCTGGACTTAATAGAAGCAAGGAGAGGGGGTCGGGGGACCAGGAAGGAGAGAAGGGGCTCCGAAAGCCTGGAAAGGATGGAGGGAGAAGTCTGGGGCAACAGGAGACGGCTCCTCCCTGGCCTAAGTCTTGGTGAATGGAAGCAGCTGACCCCCAACACCCTGGGGGGTCCTTGGAGCCCCCCCCGTGTCACTGGGGTCTCCATCCAGCAATGACAGGGGTCGGCCTGGGAGGAGCCTGGGTCACTGATGCTTTAGGGACAGTCCAGAGATGTCTCAGCCTCCCTCTCCCAATTCTGTACCAACCTGAAGAGTTTCTGGGCCCCCCACCCCGGGGGGCTTCTAGCCCCAGCCTGCCTGCCTGCCTCTGGCAGAGGGTCCCTCACGGGGGGGGTCTAGCCCAGTCTCCTTTTCCTGAGGGGATCCAGAAGGGGCAACAGAGGCACAAAGTGACTGAGCTGGCACTGGTTACCCCCTCTGCCCCTGTGCAGTGGGTGTGGATCTGGCTCCTGTGGGGAGAAGCAGAGCGCATCTCAAGTCCCACGCTCTGAGTTTGAATTCTGGCCCTGCCACTTCCTGAAAGCTGGGCGACCTTGGGGCAGTGCCTCAGTTTCCCAATCTGTAAAATGAAGGCTTTGGCCAATCACCATTAGGCGCGTCCTCGGGGTCCTAGAACAGAACTGCCACCTGCCCCGTTTCTGTTCAGAGGGACTTTATTCCCAGCTCAGTCCTCGAGGCAAGGAGGGCAGTGGGTGCCCAAGTACCTCACAGACCTGGGGAACTTAGGCTATGGAGTACAAAATGTACGGGACCCCCGCAGACGGAGTGGGCTGCTCGGTGCGCTTGGACGGTCAGAAAAGCGTTTTAGGGGGGCTCCCACTGAAGGCATGGAGGGCCTTCCCTGCCTCCCGGCCCCTTCCCGGGGTGGGCAGTCAGATCTCCCTCGCTCCGGATTCCTGGAGAGGCTTGAGGTCAAGGTCGCAGGGACAAGCGAGAAGTGGGGGCAGGGGGAGAGACTCGGGGCGGGGGTCTCTGCTCGCCTCGACCTCGGGCCCCGGGAGCCGTCCTCCCTCAGTGAGGCTGCCCCTGGAGGAGACCAGAGGCTGGCACTTGGGGAACACTGTGGGAGCCCCCCAAAGTCGATCTTCCGGTCCAAACCTCCCATGACGCGGTCAGGCGGCTTGTGAAGGCCCCGCTGGGGCCAGAGCCGAGCGCAGCCCGTGGTCTCATGGGAGAGCGCTGGCGGAGAAGGCGGAGGGGGCCGCCGGGCGCCGCAGAAGGCCTGGTGAGGAGGGGGCAGACCCGGTGCCCGAGCTAACTTCTCTCACATCTGCGGCTTCACGACGCGGCTGGCAGTGAATTGGCCTAGGCCAGTCTCGGGCCCCGGCGCTGCCTTAATGTTGGCTCTGCCTCAGGCCGAGGGGCTCTGCCTGGGGTCCTGAACTTGGGGGCGGGAGGGGGAGTGAAGTGGGGATACCTCTTCCAGCCTGGGCCCCATCTGGCTATTCAGGGGTGAAGGGGCCAAGGGAAGCTGGGGGCTCTAGCTGAACCCCTCTGAAGGGGGATCTTGGGAAAGCCCTCCCCACAACCAGAACAGAGGAAGCTGGCGGGGGACACCGGAGGGCCCAGCAGCGTGCCCCAGAAGGGCTTGCCAAGGCGGTGGGTGCAGTGGCCTTCTGGGAGACCCCCCGTTGGTGGGAGGTCGGCCCTCTGGGGAGGAAGCCCAGCGGGAAGGGCGCGGCGTGTGGCGGTGGGGTTCACCTCCTGGTTCGGGGGCGGGGTGAGTCAGACTTGCCAGGACCCCTGCCAGGCTGCGGGGGGCTCACCGCTCGGCCCCGCCCGGGGGCTGCGGGGAGCCCAGCTGGGACCGCACCCAGGCCACGTAGTTGGCGACTTTGGTGTAGACGCCGTACACCTGCTTGCTGCCGCACTCTTCGGGGCCGCCCCACGACACGAGCCCCTGGGCCACCCAGCGCTGGCTCAGCGGGTCCTGGATGACGAAGGCCCCCCCCGCTGTCGCCCAGGCAGGTGTCCTTGCCCCCCTCGAAGTAGCCCGCGCAGAACATGTTCTCCGTGACGCTGTAGTTGCCGGAGCGCGACTCGTAGCTGGCCTTGCACTCGGCGTGCAGGACCACGGGCAGCTTCACGTACTGGAGCACGTCGGACAGGGTGCGCATGCCGCTGCCGATGACCTCGTCCATGGTGACGTTGGGGTTGGAGATGCCCCAGCCGGCCACCAGGCCCAGGGTGTCGGGCAGCGGCCCCTCGGGCTCCGGGCCGGGCAGGCAGACGGGCATGATGTGCGGCCCCAGGGCCACGGGCTCCCTCAGCCGGACCAGGGCGATGTCGTGGTTGTAGTTCTGGATGTCAAAGTCGGGGTGCAGCCTCACGCCGGCCGCCGAGCGGTTGACCGCCCCCGCCTTGTCCCGGACGTCGTGCAGGCCCAGGTAGACGGTGACGTGCTCCTTGGAGACGGGGATGACGGTGTTGTCCCTCCGCTGGGAGCGCAGCACGTGGGCCGCCGTCAGCACCCAGGACTCGGAGAGGAGGGCCCCGCTCCCAAACCACTTGTCGTTGGGCACCCGGGAGGTGTCCTCCACCACGATCAGGGCCTGCCACGGGAAGAAGCCCGGCTCCGCGTTGCGGCCCCCGATGATCCTCTTGACCAGGGTGGGCAGGGAGTGGGAGGGCTGACCACACACTGCAGAGGGGAGGGGAGGGGGAGCGAGAGACACAAAGAGACCAGATCACCAAAAGCAGCCCGGGGGCACGGAGCCGCCCCGCGCTGCCACACGGACCCTAGATTATGCCACCCCGGGGACTGGCTCTCGCCCTGGCCATCCGGCTCGAGTCCTCTCCTCGCTTGATTCCGGATCAATAAAGGGAGAGAGAGCCACAGCCAATGGAGCACCGGGGAAATGGAGAGGGAGCAATGGCAGGGCCGGGGGCATCCCTAAGCGTCCCTTTTGCCCTTTTAAAGCCATTTCCTTCAGATTTTATTCTGGGCAATATTGGCTTTTTTTGCTCATTAGCCCAAATTACTCCTTGGGGCAGAAATCGATTCATTTTGTCCAGTACAGTGCTGAGTATACAGCAAGTATTTAATAAATGCTGACTGAATTGAATTCAATGGTGTTTCATTAAGATAAGTTGGATAACTCTGTGAGGGGAGTGTGAGAGGGAACTTCAGAGCTGCCCCCTCTAGGTCAGAGCATTATGACGGATAAGACCGAGGATTTCCACCCTCGCCTTCACCAGGAGGTTTTTCCAGAGCCTCCCCACCTCAGGCCTTGCTTCTATGCAAGGTATACAGTTGTTTCCTCCCTTAGACAGTGAGCTCCTAAAGGCAGGGATTATTATTACTATTATTTTTGGGTTTCTTTGTATTCCACGGGCTTAGATCAATGTCTGACATACAATAGGTGTTTAATAAATACTTGTTATTGAACTGATTCTGACTCAGGAAAAGATGATCTTTGGCAAGGAACCTTCACAAGAGTAACAGGGCTCTTGGATGCTAATCTTTGACTTCCCTTTCTCCTGGTGCCTCAGTTTCTCCATCTCTAAATGAGGGAGTACTATTTCCCTGTCCTATTTCTCTGTGTCCTATTCTAAGGAGCACATTTGAGAAAATATCAGCCAGTTTCTTTCACTGGTACTCTAGGGGTGTGTGTGTGTGTGTGTGTGTTGGAAATAGAGGGGGCCTTGAAGTCAGGGTGAATCCTGGTTTTGCCCTGTACATCTGTATGATTTGGGGTACATCACAGGACTGCTGATTGAGAAATAGAAGAGATAGTAGAGGTTGTCCAATCCAGCCTTTTCAAGTTAGAAGGGGAGTCTCAGTTTCCCCACTGGTAAAAACAGAAGGGGCGGCTGCTCAGGGACCACTAGGGTTCCATCCAGTGATGTCTCTGTAAGTCTGGAATTCTAGGCCAGTGAACAAAGCCAAGCCACAGTTTTCCCTCCCTCAGGGTGTTTCTGACCACATGTCACATCTGGGACCAATCTCTCAATGACACACTCATTGGGGCTACTTGTGTCTTCCCTGACACTGGGATGAATTAACTTGAGTCATCCCTTATCTCAGAGAGATTTTTCAGACCGAGTAGAACACAACCTGCTTGAGGACAAGGGATGGTTTAGTTTTTCTCTTTGTTCCTTTAAACTTCTTTCGGTTCAGATCTGTGCTTTCTTTGGTGCCTGGAAAGCAGTAGGTGCTTAATAAATGCCTATTTATCAGTGTAGAGTACTCCCAGTAGGGAAACTCTCTTTATCAATGCAGAAGGGCCATGTCCTCAATTTGATAGTTGCCTGGGTCACTGAGAGGATGACTTGCCCAGAGTCACACAGTTAGTACCGGTCAGAGGACTTGAACCTGCACCTTCCTGACTCTGACTCCAGCTTTCACTGCAGGAGTCTGCCTCTTGCCTCATAGGTACAAAGTAGGTGCTTAATAAATGCTTCATGGGACCCTAAATGAAACTGAAAGAGTAGTCTTGTGGTCAGCCTCACTATATTCTGGCAGAGTGTGTGAGACCTGAAAGATGTAGGGGGAGCCTTTACAGAAATAAAAATTAAAAAGCCAGCACCCCACTTCTTTGCCCTCTGACACCGAAGTGATCGTGATAATAAGCTTTGATTGGATTTATCGAGACACTTTGAACTGGCTCCCTGGAGTCCCACAGATTGTCGGTTGTCATGTCACTGCCCTCAAAATTCAGCTGCTTTGCATTTCCAAATTTAGCTGGGCTGTTTCTCGGGTGATGGACTTTTGGTCCAGAGCTGAGCCTGCTGAGAAAGCCCTCTCGGCCTGCTAGGGCCCTGCACCCCTCTGGGGTAGACTATGAAAACCCTGAATAATTTGGACGTGGCGCTGCGGTTCACCGGATCATGGAGATCAAGTTTCATGAACGGCAGATTCAAGGGCAAATAATAGCTGACATTTATGACCAAGAAGTAGACATCATTAGGCCCCTCATTTTCTAAAGGAGGAACGAGCCCAAAGCAGTGGTTGCTCATGGGTGGGAAGTGAAGGCCGAAAGGCCTCAAACCCTGGCCACTTCTGCCTCCAAATCCAGAATTCACTCCCTCAACTTAAAATTTAACACAGTAGCCTCCCATTTACAAACACTTGTTTTTGTTAATTTAAAAAAACCCAACCGAATGAATCCTTAACTTAAAAGTTTGGTAAAAAAGACCAAAAAAACCCCTTTATTGTATTTGTCAATTGTGAATTCCGATTTTTTCCCCTCTGTCCTTGGGAAGCTTCTTCCTTTTAAATACAAGACAGGCCGCCAGATGGTTGCGGGCAGCTGATCTCCTTTGGGTTGCCCCACGGTTATTTGACACTGTTTTCTAATCCCATTTCTATTTTGGCAGAGGGGATGCTAGCTAAGTCCAGAAAACATGGGCTCGAGGTGCTGACACTGTTTTTTCTTCATTTGAGAGTCTGAGGAAGGCTAGCTAGCCTGGGGCCTGTGTGTGCTACATAGGTGAAGCTGAAATACAGAGAGGAGGAGGACATGGCCAGCCAGTCTGCCTCCGGTCCAGTCTCCATCCTCAGTGCGGGCCGTGTTGTCCAAGCTGGCTAAGCCCACCCCACCTAGCCTGTGCTTGCATGCACCAGTTAGTCGGTCTGCCAGAGCCCTGCTTGGTGAGGAGTGCCCTGGGGACTAAAGCAGAGGTCGTGCACGGTATTCTGGGAAGGTGACATCTTCT
The DNA here is from genome assembly GCA_023553655.1 of Myrmecobius fasciatus. Lineage (NCBI taxonomy): Eukaryota > Metazoa > Chordata > Mammalia > Dasyuromorphia > Myrmecobiidae > Myrmecobius > Myrmecobius fasciatus. Next base: position 18,081 of record JAJPUD010008240.1, read on the forward strand.
ATGGGGGGGGATAACTGGGAAAGCTTGGCAGGGACGCCCCCCGAAGCCTGCCGGGTCTCAGGGAGCATGCTGGTGAAGGTGAAGGTGGGTTTCCTGTTAATCGAGATGCAGTCAGCAAATTAAATGTGTGTTATTGGGCAAGGGCATGCTGAGCTGTGGAACTGGGCAGGACACTATGCTCAGGGTCGGGGGGGGGGTGGCGGCATAATCTAACAGCAATGATGCCTGAGTCTTTGGAGAGCCAGCAGCCATCATTGCTCCCTGGAGCCCCCGGTACCTTTTGGGGAGGAAGGGTCTTAGCAAACTCTGCTCCTCCGAGGAAAGCCCCAACATGCACATGCCCCCGCTGATGTCCTGGACCCGGGGGTCCCCTTCCCCGAGTGGGACGGTCTTCCAAATGGCCCCAGCTGATGAGAGAGAGACTCAGACAACTCGTCCCCTAGTTCAAGTCCTGGGCTCGCTGGTGCGTCCTTGGCCAGCCAACGTCTTCTCAGCATCCCGTCTGAGTGTCAAACCTGCGTGCCCGTGTGCTCCATCTCGCGGCATGCCAGTGGCCTGCCACCCCCTCACACCTGGGGCTTCAGATTCCCTGAGAATTTCTTCACAGATTAAAAAGCCTTGCCATTTTTTTTCTGGAATCTTGGAATGGAAAACCATTTCCGGGCCTAATGGATCCCAGCTGCTCTCTCGCTCCGTGCCAATAAAGTCCCAGAAACACATTTTTGGATGCCCAGTGGGGGGTTCCTGTCTCCAGCACCCCAGCCACATGTTTGCCGGCTTTCACTGGGGGCTTCTGGGGGTGCTGGAAACCGCCTCTGCTCCCTTCCCCACCATCGGCCAGCCCGCAGGGGACGGGATTCACCCTCCCTCACTCTACTGGGTGCTGCCCGTCCGATTCGGTCAAAGCCGCATTAGCTGGGCCCGCCACGAACGCGGACGGAGCGTTTGGCCGGCACGCCTCGCCCACTCCTCCCTCCCAGATGACGCTTGCCTTTCGGAACCCTCTCAGGGCACATGAGGCTCGGCGTCCCTTTCTAGGCTGTGACCCGACCTCTCCTTCCTGTTCCCTGTGGTCTAGCCACGTTGGCTTCCTTATTCCCCTCTCTCCCTTTTTTCTTTCCATTTTGACGTTGCATTTTCCAGACTCCGGACCTTTGTGCTGATGCTGACCCCTGCCTGGGCTCCATCTCCCCTCCACCTCTTAGAATCTCCAGCTTCCTTCCAAGCTCTCCTCAGACACCACCTCCTAATGGGGCGTCTCCCGAGCCCGGAGCTCCGGGCTCCTCTCCTGCTGCATTTGGGCTGTAAGTTTTCTATCTTCTTTCATGGAGCCATGAGCAAAACCTGAAAAACCCGAGTTCTAATAAGTGCCTCGGACGCTCGCTGGATTTGCTGGTCAAGGTTCCATTCCGCCATCTGTAAAATGGGAATAATAACCGTATCTCCCTCCCAAGGCTGTTGTGAAGATCCAATGAGATGACGCATGTAAAGGGCTTTGCAAACCTGCTATTTGCTACCTAGAGCAGTCCTTAAAATACAAGGATGGGTTCTGGGTCTGGTCCATTGAGTAGGGGAACTCCCTGCTGAGCAAACTTCCTCCGCATATATGGTTGGAACCTCCAGTCTCAGAACGCTTTCTGAAAACCGACATCTCCTCTAGGGTCATTTGGTCAGTTTGTGTCACAGACCGTACTTGAAGGGATCTTCCCAAACCAGCTCTATTTCATGCACTTCACTGCCTTTTGCCTGGAGAAGGGCTCATTAACTGATTCATCAAGCGATGGCTCCTTGGACAATGATCTCATCCGGGAGGCCCTGGGGATGCCTTGTGTGTGTCTGGGCAAGGGCCTGCCTCCAGGCGCTCCCAGGACTGTGGTCACTCGCCCACCTTCTCCTCCCAGTACGGAGAAAGTCTTATGCCAATTTGGACACCATCTGTTTTGTCCATAAGGTGCTGGCGGTGGACTCGATCCCTTCATTTTGATCTTTGTAGCCTTGGTGCTCTAGTATACAGTAGGGGCTTAATCAATGCATGTTTTGTTGAAATGAATTCTGTCCCTGAAGGTTTTGCAGGAGTGGGTGCGCTCCTCTTGATGACCCAGAGAGATGTAGGCTTCCTCCCTGAATAGGGGCAGGGTGGCCAGACTCCCAGCTATAGTTATGGTCTCTAACCTGCATTAGTTAATTAATAATGATAATGATAATAATAATGATGATAATAATAATAATAGCCTTTATACGGCACTTGGATGACCAGGGTCTGACTCCCTGATACACATTCCTCTCACTAAGTCACAGAAATAATAATAACAATATGTAGGAATAAGATGGCGCTTGAAGGTTTGCAAAGTACTTCACATGTATCATCATCTCTGTTCCTCACAACAGCTCTGGGAGCTAGATCTCGGTATTATTTTTTCCCATTTTATGGA
>JAJPUD010008240.1:28354-42100 GCA_023553655.1 Myrmecobius fasciatus
CCATCTCTATTACCCAAAATGCCCTTGAGTACCACAGCCATATTTGGACCTCTCTTTAGATTGGGTCTGAACTGGCGAAGTTCTTGGGTGTACAAATGGAGGAGGGGAGGAGGAAAGGTACTTTGTAGCAGGCCCATCTCTATAACCCAACTAGGTGCTAGATCTTCCATTCTGAGAGCCACCAAGGAAGAAAGCCGATTTCTGTTCACAGAGCTACAAGGGGCCGTGTGGTTACCGCACTTTACAGTTGCTGCATTTTCATGGGGTTCGGAAGCGTCTCTCACTGGAGACAAAAAAGCGTCCCAGACCAAAAGGAGTGCATCTCAAACGGTGATATTTCATGCACTGGGTGGGACAGGTGGGCAAGAAGGCCAGTGGAGAGCCCTTCAAGCCCCACCACAAGAAGCTACCTACTTTGAGCACCCCTAAGACCACCCCTCTTCTAGGAGTAACGAAAAGCCAGTTAAATAGTGAGAACAATGAAGCCTAAAGGAGTTTTGCCTAAATCAGCTCCATGGAGCTCGTGAGGCCATCCTGAGCCCCTTGGGTGCCGGTCTCCCTTGGGTGCAGATTGAGAGTCATTTATCTCTGGTTCTCAGACTCAGTTTGCCCTCTGAGGGAGGTTCAAGCCGCTCAGGGTTGCCCAGAACCTAACTGGCTGAGTTTTAGCAACGCTCCCGAGGCAGTGAGAGAATGAGCAGGGAAAGGTGGAACACTCAAGCAGGAATTGCCAAAGGACTGGGCCGTGGGTTGGGAGCAGTCCGTGAAGGACTCAGGGCTGCATGAGACCCATCCAGGGCTCGTGGAGAGCCATCCGTCCCGATCTGCAGAAGTCCCAGGAGGGTCTCGGGAGGTCCCGGAGCAGCTGATCCATCTCAGGAAGACACTGCCAGGAGATCCTGCCGGTCACTCGGCCTCCTCTTCCGTGGGCAGTTTGCTCTCTGTTCCATTTTCAGGCTCTGCGCCCGTGGTGAAGGACAAGGAGGGATGGGGAGGAACCGAGAAAGAAGCCCCAAGAGAGGGGAGAGGAAGAGAGAGAAGAGAAGAGAAGAGAACGAGAGATTATTGGGCAAAGCAGGAGCAGCTCATGCAGGACAGAGCGATCATTTTAGCCAGACTGGTGAAGGTGCCCAAGGCTGGCGCGAGAGAAGGGCAGCTGTGGCTGGTGGCTATGGCTTGATCTTTGTGAATTCTGGGTATATCATTTCATGCACTGGGGGACTCCCAATGAGGGAAATCACTCCCTTCATCCAACTGGTAGATGCCCAGGGACGCCCAGCCAGTGCTCGGGGAGGACTTGACCCCAAGACCAGCTTTCTGTCCACTCATAACAATGAATGGCTCATTGTGCTAAAGACATTGCCCATGGTTCCTTTGCTCTGACCTCATGGGGCATATAGTTTTTTTCCCCTGAGGCAATTGGGGTTAAGTGACTTGTCCAGGGTCACACAGCTAGGGAATGTTAAGTGTCTGAGGCCAGATTTGAACTCAGGTCCTCCTGACTTCAGGGCTGGTGCTCTATCCACTGTGCCACCTAACTTCCCCTTTTGGGATCATATACTTTTGGGGGAAACTGTTTCTGTATTTTTCAGAGCTAGAGGATCAATATTTCTGGACTGTTTTATTCTTTGAAAGCCCTTTCTATGGAGCAACTCTGCAAAGTGGCTCATATACATCAAGGGTATTAATCTCATTTTACAGATGGAGTCTCAGAGGTACCATGACACATTGTAGCTCCAGAGACATAAAGGTCCTTGGAGGTATCTAGTGCAACATTTTTTTTACAGATGGGGAAACTGAGGCAATGGAGATTAAGGGGCTGGCCCAAAGTAACACAGAAAACATGTGTCAGAGGAGCCCATTGAACCCTGAACTTGGATCTCTGGCCATAGGGACGGGGCTTCTCTCATACACCAGGATGATTTGCCCAGAGACATATAGTTGACGTCAGAGTAGGGCCTCGCACCCAGAACCTTTCCATTAGACTAGACTTGAGGGTGTTATAATATAGTAAGAGTATCTCTGGCTCCTATGGCCTGGGAGTCACTATCAGCAAATACTGGAGGGGGACTTATGATGGACATCATTTATTAGGACAAAACATTCACATACATTTGATAAAGCCCAAGTACCTTCACTGGCAGAATTTTTCCGATTGCTCTATTGTCTAAAGTGATAAATGGGAGACTCTGACCCATAAGGTCCCTTCCTCTCAGAGGTCACAAGGCCACAGACCTCAGAGGCCATTTAATCCAATCCCCTCATTTAATAGTTAGGAAACTGTGATCTAGAGAGGTTAAGGGTTCCAGGCCACACAATTAGTAGCAGAAGCAAAGTTTGAACTTAGGCCCTCTATGTCCAAGTCCAGAATATACCAGGTAGCCCCCAGCCTTATCACATGCAAAGGAAAATGGAAAAAAAAACCAAATACCCACACCCCAGCCCTAAAGAGCCATTCAAGAAGTTAGTCCAAATGAGGGCGCTTGGCAGCCTTACCCAACAGCCCATGTGTCTAGGGGTTAGTCAGATTTTGGAGGGGGGGCACTGCTTCCCCATGGGGCAAAATTATTAATCCATGGACCGTGAGTCCTTCAAAAGTGGAATATATGAGACGGCTAAAAGATCATTTTGAAGAAGGAGCTCTCTTCATGTCTTTCCTTCTTTCCCCATCTCCTCCCTCCTTAATCCTTGTTTCTCTAACTCTTTCTTTCTTGAATTCTCCCCTTGATTCTTTCTATTTCTTCTAAATCTCTAGTCTGAAGACCTCTGTGTCTAGAACACAGGACTCACATCTTTGGATTTTACCACGCCAGGTCTTTGCCGTCCCTTCTGTTTTTAACACAGTTCTGCAAGCTTAATAATATTCCAAAAGGCTCAGAGAATTAGACTACATTAAACTGAAATATAATTCTTCTTTTGTTGTTGGATCTCAAAGTAAAAATATAGTCTGTGTAAAAAATAAAAACCCAGTGGAAGAACCATTCAGTTTTTTCTCAAATGGATGAATAGAGAGAGTGCTGGCTTTGTTTTAAGCATCTTTCCCAAAGCTACAAGAAATGTGATTTCAGGAGGTTCATCTTTGGTTCATCTTACTCTGCAGTGCTCACCATAAACTCTCTATAGCAGACCATGCTGAAGAAAAGCAGATTTTATGGGTGGGATTTGTGGCAGAGGAGGAAGATGTAGAAAATAGCTCTGAAAACCTTCACTTCGGTCCTGGCACTTGTGAGGCGATATTCTTGGATCATTGTGGAAATGGTCACGGGCAGGGTGGGAACTAATGACAGTTATGATGGGGAGTGGGGTTCAGAAAGGAAATCGATTGCAGACTGGGAAGGAGTGGCCTTCATGTGGGTCACCGATCCTTTCCTCAAGTCACAGACATAGGGAGCACTGAATGGCTCCACCAAAATTTATATTGGCTCTCTCTTCACAGAAAGGAAGTGATTGGTTAGCAATATGTGTATATATATATATATATATATATATGTATTGCATGTACACACGTATGTACATTTGTACACATACATATACTCACACACGTTTATAGAATACATGTTCCTCCCCCTCAAAGAATATAAATTTCTGAAGGGTAGGGATTATTGAAATTTTGTCTTTGTATTCTCTGAGCCTAATACAGAGCCTGGCCCACCATGGCTGTTAATTGATAAATTGATTGAGCCACTAGTTGGTAAAGGGCTTGTGGGCACCATGGGTAGGCTTAAAAATAAGCAAGGAAGGAAAAAAGAACAAAAGGAAGAAAAATAGAAGAATTAGGAGAGAAGGTAGAAGTGTGAGGATGCGGGACACACGACAGAAAGAGAGAAAGCCCTCCACGCAGGAACAGGACTACAGCCCCATTCCCACGAGTGCCTTGTGGAACTGCCCCAAAGCAGCTGGCCCACAGGCTGCCTGCCCACATGGGGAAGGGTGATGGCATTTGGGGGGCTGGCAATTTTGTACCTTTCCAAAGTATATTTTAAGATTACAGTAAATAAAAAAGGAGAAAAAAGTTTTTGGAGGTTGTCCTGGAGCCCTTGAGGAAGATTGCTCCTCCCAAGACTTTCCATGATCCCTGGACTGGTGCTTCAGCCTATCCATCCTTCTCCCTTTGCAGGAGGCTCCTCCCTGGCCGGTGAAAGAGCCCTTCTTGCCCACCCAGGTGACTTTATGCAGAGCTGGCTAAAGCAGGAGCCAGCTTAGCGGGGGTCTGGGCTCCCGCCAAACAAAGCGAGGCTGGAGGAGCTTCCCGAGTTCACGGTGGCAGTCCCAGGGCACTGCCTCTCTCCTTTCAATTCCCTTAAAGCCAGGGATACTCTACACAGAGCGAAAGCACGAGACACGTGGGGAACTTTGCTTACTTTTGCAGGCCGGGATCTTGTTGCTCCACGTTCCATCTTTCAGACACTCAATCTGGAACGTGTCCATCTCCAGGTTGTCCTGGGGGGGATGGAGAGAACACAAATGGGGTGGGGATGAGTGAATGTCATAGATGTCGGACCTCCAACCCTCCCTTGAGAGACAGCACGGTATCATGGGAGAGAGTGGGACCATGTTCCAATGCTGCTGCAGGCACCTATGCGAGCCTGGTCAGCCACCCTGTCTGGTCCCATTTCCCTCATCTGTTAAATAAAAGGTTGGATCCAATGTCCTCTCTGGTCTGGTGGTCTTTATGAGATCGATTTGAAAATGTTCAAGCCATGGTGCTCAAATGAGTCTTCCAAAGGAAGGAAAAATTCGAGGCTCACAGGAATGGAGGATGGAGGGGACTCTAGAATCCATCTGTTCCAGTCCTCTCACCTCTTTGGGGAAGAGACTGAAGGTCAGAGAGGTTTTGGCTCACCCGAGGTCACGTGTCTGGTCAGTCAGAGGGAGAATCTGAATCCACATCAACTTGATTCCACATCCATTTTCCCTTTGTTGACCAGCTTCAGGGGAAATGGCAGCACTTCCCCTAGGCACACCAAGCCATGGCTTCCCAGAATCATTGCAAAACACTTTGTGCCTTTGAAACAGGTGGGAACTGAGCCTCTGCCCAGACATTGGGCACCTCTGGGTGACCGGGGCAGAATATCCACACCCCGAACTCCCATGGGAACTTGAGGAGGGAGAGGCAATGGCCAACTGCTCTTGAACACTTGGCTCCCTGGCTGGGAACCATGGCACTTTCTCACTCCTACCCAACAGAAGTTGTCTGACCCTGCTTGGATGACCGGAGAGTTCCTCTCTCTCAGTATGACCATGTCTATGGAATACGACTCTGGAGAATGTCCATGTCCATCTCTCCAGCCAGGCAGGAGGCCCCTTACCTTGGTGACTTTGTAGCCGGTGTCACAGCTGATGAGCACTTGGTCTTTGAAGGTATATTTAGCCTGTAAGGGATCGAGTTTCCCATGCACAGGAGGTTGCAAGCCGGGGCATGGATTTCCTGGTGGTGGGCGGAGAGACAGAAGGGATAAGTTAGAAAATGATGAAGAATCTAGTAGGTGAAAAACAGCACGTGGACATGGGGAGAGCTGCTCGTTTCTGTAAATGATGGAGTGAAAAAGCTTTTATTAAGTGCTTAATCTGTGTCAGACACTGTGCTGGAGGCTGTAGATACAAATATAATAATGATTCTGTCCAAACCCTCAAAGAACTCACAGGTTCTAGGGGACACAATGCATGCAGAGGAATGGCTCCCAGGGACAAGGGACCCAGAAAGAATGAATGAAAAGGTTATTAAGCTCCAAACATGTGCCATACACTGTGCTAGGCGCTGGGAACCCACATACAAAAGTGAATTAGCTCCTCTCCTCCTTTTAACAGAGGACCACTGGCTAAATAAGGGAGGGCTGGCCAGGGAAGGACATTTGGGCCTGGGAGTCAGAGGGATGGTGAGTTGAACTAGATAATGGACCTCTTCTAGTAGCAATGGCAGCACTAATTTAACTGTATTTTCCAGAGTAAGGGCAAAAAATGGAAGAGATAGGGGGAGCAGTTGAGAGGTTCCAGGAGAGATGGCAAGGTGTCCATGGTGGGATAGCCAATGGGATCTTGCTAGAACCCCGGATAGATTGTGAAACATAGTCTGGTGCTGCCTAATTACAATGAGTTAAATGAGCTTGCAAGGACTCTTACCAACAGATCTCTAACCCCAGGTCAAAGTACCAAGAGTCTAAGGATATTGGGACATTGGGGGCTGAGGATTTACTCCATTCCTATATGTCCCAGACTCAACTTGAGATTTCTTCTTATCTCCTCTTAAATCACTCAGGAGGTCATGAGGGTGTCACTGAGATATGTGTTGAGAATTTGATTTATTCTGTTTTGATCCAATTCAATTTGTTTTTTTTTTTGCTTTATTCCTGAGACAATTGGGGTTAAGTGACTTGCCCAGGGTCACACATCTAGGAAGTATCTGAGACCAGATTTGAACTCAGGCACTTCTGACTTCAGGGCTGGTGCTCTATCCACTGTACTACTTAGCTGCCCCGATCCAATTCATTTTTAAGGCATCTATCAGCCTTATTACGTGTCAGGTTCTGTGCTGGGTGCTTGGGAGACAAAACAAAACAAAACAAAAACCAGAGAGTTCGTGTTCTTAAGGCATTTGTGCCCTTTTGGAAGGGCTACACACACTTTTTAAACATAAAAGGAGGCAGATGGCCTGAGAGGAATGTGACACAGTCAGGAAGATCTGAATTCAGGGCTTGTCTCTGTGACAGCCAGATCATTCTGGAAGAAGGGAAAGGTTGCTAATGAGTTCTGTTTTTAACAAGTCGAGATTAAAGTGCCGATTGGTTATCTAGGTGGAGATGTCCAGCTTGTGGCTGGTGATATGGGACTGGAGCTCAGGAGAGAGATTAGGATGTGATCTACAGATCTGAGAGTCATCCACAGAGAGATGGTAATTGGACCCATGGGAGCTGATGAAATCACTAAGAAAGAGCGTGTTCAGGGAGAAGGAAAGACCAAAGACAGAACCTAGGAGACATCCGTGGCTATGGGGGAAATGTCTATCGCTGCCCTAATCCCATACAAAGGCTTGACCAAGAGATGCTCTGCATCTGAAGACCCTAATCTGGAGCCTTCGCCTTGGGTGGAGGTAGTAGGGACTGAAGGAAGAAAAGGAAGGGGCTTGCTTGTTGTATGTGGTACTTGCTGGCTGGCTGAGCTGTCCATCAGCACCAGGAGAGTGGCCAGTGTCCCTGACCTCATAACCAATCAAAACCATCTCTGACTTGACCGAGTCTAGCCAGCCAGTGCCATTGATGAGCACAGCAAGGGTCTCTTCCCCACTACATTTTAAAGTGTTCTGTAACAATCTCTGGGGGATTTTTTTTTAATTAGAAAACTAAATGTGACTCTAGTGTCAATAAAGATAGATGGGAGATCAGCCAGGTGGTGCAGTGGAGAGAGCACCAGCCCTAAAGTCAGGAGGAGCTGAATTCAAATCTGGCCTCAGACACTTAATACTTCCTAGCTGTGTGACCCTGGGCAAGTCACTTAACCCCAATTGCCTCAACCAAAAAAAATATAGATGGGGCACATATTGGGAGGTAAACAGTCTTTTGTGTTTCACCTTTGCCTTCCTCTTGGAATTCACCTTGTGTATGTTTATTATTAAGTGTTCTCTTTACTTTCCTCCAATAAAATGCAATCTTTATAAGTGTAGGGACTGCTTCATTTTTATCTTTCCATGTCCAATACCTGGAAGAGTACCTGACACAAAGTGATTACATAATAGGTACTTTTTGATGGATTGATGAATACATACAGGATAATACAAAAGAAATATATATATATATATATTTCATTTTTATCCTGATGTTCCCAGAACTCACTTATTTGACACAGAGTTATCACTACCACCAGCAGCAGCAGCACCATCATCAGACACAGAGGTAGTGTTTAACAGACTACTGAATTGAGTTAAAACAAATTGAAATGAAAATCTGGGGACAAATCAGAAAAGGCTAGACTGTCTCCTGTCTCTCTGCCTTCTTCTTCCCAGAGTAGCTCCATACTTGAATGAGTGGCTCAGACTGCCTTGGGATGGGCAGTTCTTTCCAGGTTTTAGCCAGCGGGAAGCTGGGAAATGAAGTCGTTTGCTTGGTCATCTTGTCCCATGGCATCTTAACACGGCAACCCCAAGGGTTGGGATTTCTGATCTAAGATGGCCAATAAGTAAGAGTAAAACACATCGTGTGAGTGTGAGTGTGTGTGTGAGTGAGCGTGTGTGTGTGTGAGTGTGTATGTATGTGTGTGTATGTGTGAGTGTGTATGTGTGTGTGTGAGAGAGTGTGTGTATGTGTATTATGTGTGAGTGTGTGTGTGAGCGTGTGTGTGTGTGAGTGTGTATGTATGTGTGTGTATGTGTGAGTGTGTATGTGTGTGTGTGTGTGAGAGAGTGTGTGTATGTGTGTGTGTGAGTGTGTGTGTGTGTGAGCCTGGGGAGATGGGAGAGCCTTTGACAAAGATGAGAAAGGCGAGCCCTAGGACGGACTTAAGGAGGGGTCGTGCAGCCAGTAAGTGGCGGGTGTCCTGACCCTGAGCCCCCACAAGGTCTCTGAGAGGGAAGGGGAGGGCAGGGAAGGGGAGCCCTGTTACCTGTGGATGTGTAGGAAAGCCTCCAGCCTCCGTTCTCCCCTGAGTTGTCACTGTGGAACAGAATCTGGACGCTGTTGCTCTGGGTGTCGATGCGTCCTGGGGATTTCTCTCCACAGTAAGGGCCAAACTCTTTCTGCCCAGCCTTAATCTGCCCAGGGACAAAGAGGGAAAAAGGGGGGGATTAGGAGGGTTAGAGTTACCGTGCTCTAAGCCCTCCCCTTACTCTCTCAAGTTGAGGGGGTGTTCCTCCACATGAGGGATCTGGCAGCATCTCTCCCCCCACCCTGTGCAGGGTGGCAGGGGCAGGGGCCAAAGAATCCTCGACCCCCAGGAAGGAGGTGATGTGGGGGGCCTGGGTGCAATGTCCAGACAGAGAAGTAGGAGCAAGAGGCTGGGGGGGGGGGAGGAGAGGGAAATCAGCTGAGGCTTCCCCAGCCCCAAGATGCAGTTGGAAGGAAGCCGAGGATTCTAAAAGGTGAGGAGGGAGGGCGTCCCAGGCAGGGGGACAAAAGGACAGAAAGGAGCAATGGCAAGCTTAGGAAGTGGCCAGCAGCCAGCTTGACCAGCTTGGGGTGCATGTGAAAGCCAGTGATTGAAGTGGGAAGCAATCGGAGGCGCTTCATTGCCAGCTGAGATGGCCAGGGATAACGCTGGAGAAGAGGGCTGTCCATCTGGGAGGGCCAGACAGATGGACTTATATTCCAGCCCTGACCACTGGGAGGGGAAGGGGGCCACCAGGCACAAAGAGATTGAGCACATGGATGAGGAAGAGCTAGTCTGAGGAGCCCCCCCCTTTCCAAGCCCCCAAGGCACGTGGATGTCACGGCTTCAAGTCCATCAAGAACCTCAACTTGGATTCCCGATGAGTTTCCCAGAATTCCCTGGCCAAGCTGCTCTTCTTTCTCTACCAGCCCTGGTGGCCATCATTACAGAATCAAAGGTTTAGAGTGGGAGGGGGCCTTAGAAGCCCCCCTCTTGTTTTATGTATTAGGAGTAACGAGGCTAGAAGACTCAGAAATGGCCATGGGGGGCTGAGTGACAGAGCCAGGATGGAGTCCCGGATACTAGAGATGGCTCCTTCCATTGATACCTCCTTTGTGCCCATCATACTCTCCTGACACCCTTCCTTGTCCTGCCCTAAGAAGGCGTCAGGTGCCAGTTTCCATTTTTCAGAATGAAATGAGAGCATATAGTTTAACTACAGGGATTCTCAGGTGAACAGCGGTGCCCACTGTGGATTGGGACAGATTCCCAGAAGGACACAATCCAGAACTCAAATGTCCTCTTTCATTAGGTGACTGGACTGAGAAGATCATGGTGTGGCAATCACCAATCCACTGGGCATGAGGGCACTGCTGCCAGACCCTCCTCCAGGGCAGGGGCTCACAGGCATCCCCCCAGAAGTGGCGATGGCTTGCCATATTTTTGGGGGCCAATTCCCTTTGTGACAAGGTCTTGGTCAGTGTCACTTATCGGTTCCCCATGGGGGAGCCCTTTCCCCTTTCCTGACCTTCATTTCCTCATCTGTAAAACGAGAGAATTGGATTGCTTTAGGTTTTCTCCTAAATCATGCTTTCCTTCTTCAGGAAACTCCTCACTGGAAAGTCTCATTCTCCTGCCTTGGACCTTGGACCTCATCAGACTCCTTCGATTGGACCCCCAGAAAGGAGGGCAGGTGCTCCAGGGTCTCTAAAGAGGGGGCTCAGCACAGTCTTCTCCCCATTTACCAGCAGCTACATGTCTTTTGGGCTTCTTTGGTATTCTCCATCACACCAGGTCCCTCCCTTTCCCCTCCTCTGCTCTTTTTGCACGTCCCCCCATTAGAATGTAAGCTCCTTGAGGGCAGGGACTGATTTTGGCTTTATTTGCATTCCCTGGCTCATAGTATTCTTTCATAAATATTTGCTGATTGGCTGATTAGATGGCCTTTAAGGTCCCTTGCAGGTCTGAATCTCTGAGCCTTTTATCCCAGAGCACAGATCCATGGTGGGTCTAGCAGGGATGAGAGCCACAATCCATAGAGCTAAGTGGGCTTACCTAGGTCTTGTGGACATCCGCCCCAGGACCCTGAACCCTAAGTTGGTTCACAGCCATATCACAAGGGATGTGACTTGCCCACAGTGATGCAGCTGGGCAGTGGCCAAGCTGGGAAGCACGCCCAGGACCGGTCCGCTTCCGCATCCATCCCCAGGTGCGGGTTCTGTCCACGTCCCCCAGGCGTGCTCACCTTGATGTAATCATAGGGGCAGGACACCTCGGGGTGGTCTTCCACATCAAAGCTTTCCTCAAACAGGAGAGTGATGGCGAAGCCGTCCTCCAGCTCAATCCTGTAGAGACAGTCGGAGCTCTTGGGGTAGGGGCCGGGGAAGTCGGCGCTGGTGATCACACCGGTTCTCTGGGTGAAGACGTTGTCGCTGCACTCCACTGTCCAAACACACACACATACACACATGAGCCAGGCCCCAGCAGCTCCCCCAGCCCCCAGCCCCACTGGAAGGGTCCTTAGCCATAGGATGGAGGCAACGTCCGAGCCGAGCTGTACCGAGCCCAACGGGGGCTCCCAGCGACTTTGAGGTAGGCAGGGCAGGGCCAGGCGAGCTAGGGTCACCGTGAGGGACTCACTCGGGGGATTCAGGGGGTGTGGGAGGTGGAACAGAATCCCTGCTGATGTGCTGGACAGCTGGAAAACCAAAGCTCTTTGAGGGAGGGACTTGGGACTAGTTTCTATCTGTACCCCCAGAGCTTGGCTGGGGATCAGGGGCACTTTGCAGGGGCTTGCTGTCTGTGGCTCTGTGAGATGGACCAAAGCTCTGCAGCTGGCAGGGACCCCACAGGGCATCCCCTTCATTTTACAGATGAGAAAAATTAAGCCATGGAGACGAATGGATTTGCTCAAGATCACATGGTTGGCCAAAAGTAAAGCCAGGATTTGAATCCAGGATCTCTGACTCTAACTCCAGAGAATGTGGAAGGGATCGGGCAGTATATTTAGATCTTTCTGTCCTGGCCAAGGACCCTCGCACTGCCACATGCCCAAGATCAAGAGTCTCAGCCAAAAGGCAATAGCGTCTCCCCTCCTCCACACGGTCTGTCTGTATCCTTCTCCTCTGGACTCATGACACAGACTTTGTGCTCCTCCTCAAACAATCCCAGACTTTGGGGGCACTTTCTGTTCTCTGCCCTGCTGCAGAGACCAGAATCCCCTGCCTTTTATTCCTTTGGGGCCCCAGGGCTTGGCGCGGTAGCTGGAAATAGCAGCCGCTCCCCCAAATGTCTGCTGAATTAGAGAAACCCCCCACAATCCTCTGAGAAGACACTCCTGGTGAATGTGCCTTCTGCCTTGTCTCGCTCCTCACGGTAAGTATAATTAGAGGAAGCTGAGGAGCCGAGCGCGGGCTGTGTTTGGTCCTGTAGCTATAAGCAAAGCTGTGGTTGCCTTGGCTAACCCTCCCTAAGTCCTGCTGGTGAGCTCACTCATGTTTGCTCTCCTTGCCGCCGCTCTCCCTCTTGAGCGAGCCCCGGAGGGCTCCTGGGCCCCCTCAGTGCTTGGCAAGGGACTCCCTGGTCTTTGCCTTCGCCAGGGGGTGACTCCAGCTGGCACTGGAGGCTCTGTCTATCCCAGAGAAGTGATCTATTGCTTGAATGGCCATTGGATACCTCAGGGACCCACAACCTTCCCCTCTCTATGGGTGAGCCTGTGGAAGGGGGTGCCAGGGTTCAAACTGCCTCAAATGGTTCCCAACGATGTGACCCAGGATAGACACGTGACCTTTCAGATTCTCTGCCTTCTTAGCTTTCAAATGGGGATTATAATGGAATCTACCTGTCGGAGCTACTTCAAGGAATGGACTGGCACACCGTAGGCACTTAATGAATGCTTGTTGATCTCAGGAGGTTTATAAGTATGAAATAAACTAATAACGAATAGGCATTTATTAAGCACCTAATGAATGTGTTAAACACTGTCCTAGACATTGGGGCCATGAAGACAAAAATGAAACAGAGCTTGCCCTTATGGGGCTTACATTCTGTAAAGAGAGAACAAAACCTAGGGATAGGGACTAGACCTGATTTAGAGAACTCTGGGGTGAAAAGACTCCCTCCTCCAGTGCAGGTAGGCACCTTCCCTGCCCTTTGTTATTTTAGAGGTGAAGAGTCTTTCCTGGGGTCCCACAGACCACATGTCAGAGGTGAAATGGGACCCAGGAACTCCAGGCTCCCTCTCTATGCACTATCCTGAGCTGCTTCTCATATACAAATATGCATTAAATATACGCCAGGTAAACATGAGGCCGGGGCAGGGGAAGGCGTTCAAGCATCGGCAGAGATCCGGAAAGACATTAGAGTTCTTCATGCAAACAAGGGAGCCCAGTGGAAGGGACACTGCTTGGAAAATGCTTTTTAGAGGTGAGCCCCTTGAACATTTTCTGAATGTGAGATCCTTGTCCAATGGCCGATGATGGATAGACGGGAAGAACATTTATTAAGCGCCTACTGCATACCAACCCTGGGGACTCCATCCTCCCCCCCCCCATCCTGCCCAGTCTTATCAGGCTGTGCCATTAGGCCAAATTCAGTGGGGACTGCACTGGGGGCAAGAGCTGCCCTTACCTCTGCAGGTTCTGTTGTCCGTGTGGAGGATGTAGCCAATGCGGCAGGAGCAGTAATAGCCTCCGATGTAATTATGGCAGTAGTGATCACATGCTAGCTCCTCATCGCTCTTCTCCGTACACTCATCCACATCTGGGGGGAAGGAGTGGAGGGGGAGAATTAGCTGGGGATGAGGGAGAGGTGAGGGGGAGTACAGCAGCCCGAGGTGCCCCGCCTCCGGACTCAGCTTACCCACTGCCATGTAATGGGCGTCAAAGCCAGTGAAGCGTTCCTCATTGGAGAAATCGGATCGGAAAGTGAGGGCCATGAAGGGGCCCGGGGAGAGGACCACCTGCTGGCCAGGGGCTTGTTCCGTGTCCGTGGTCTCCCTTCCGCAGAAAAGAGCCAGCACTTGGTCCTCGGCTTCTACCTAAAGGAGAGACAGGAAAAAAGAGGTCTAAGTGCCTACTATGTGCTAGACTAATCACTGGGATTATAAGACAAAAGAATTTGCCTGAGTGCCTACTATGTGCTAGATTAGTTACTGGGATTATAAGGCAAAAG
>JAJPUD010008240.1:42110-55995 GCA_023553655.1 Myrmecobius fasciatus
GGGTTATAAGACATAATAATTTGCCTGAGTGCCTACTATGTGTTAGACTAGTTACTGGGGTTATAAGACAAAAAAATTGTCTGAGTGCCTACTATGTGCTAGACTAGTTACTGGGGTAATAAGAGAAAAACAAGGGGCTTTCAAGGAGCCGACTTTCTACTGAGGCAGACACAATACACACATGGACAATAAATAAATAATAAGGAATGAATGGGAAGGAATGGGGTGGGAGCGTTAGTAACTGAGAGAATCAGGGTATGTCCCGTGTTGGAGATGATCAAAGCTTGAAGAGAGCTGGGGGGGGTCCAAGAAAGAGAGGAGAGGAGCGGGGTGTTCCAGGATTGGGGCACAGCTATGTGAGGCTGCAGGGGGAGGGGGAGATGGGATGTCCCATGTAGGAAAAGCAAAGAGTTCTGTTTGGTTGCATCCAAGGACGTGTCAGTGGCCTTATGGATCGGACCCAGACCGTAAAAGAGTTTCCATTCCACGTCAGGGGCAACAGGGAGACGTGGAAGTTTCCTGACCCCAGGAAGGGCAGTGACCCGATCCCACTCGGATGACTGTGCAGGGGAGAGACTCGCCACGACGGGGCCCCCTCAGGAGGTTCTTTCAGGCATATGGGGAGGGGGTCTGAAGCTGGCTGGTAACCATGGCAGAGATGCTAGGGTGGCAGGATTGCCGGGGCTTGACGTGGGATGGGCAGGGGGCAGGGAGGGGTGTGAGGGGGGGAGAAGGATTCTGAGCCCCCGAGTCTTGGGCTGGGAGGTGTTGGGGCCCTTGACAGAGAGAAGGCAGAATCCTTTCTTGGCTGTTCTTCCTGCGTCACAGGCGAGGGTGGAAACCTGCTCTTGACAGATGGACGTACCTCCTTGGGAGGAGCCAGAAGGGCTCTGCGTGAGAGCTGAGAGTCCCATAAATCATTAGCTCAGGCTTCAGCGAAGCAGAATAAACAAAGCTTGGGGCAAGCAAGAGGGAATCCAGCTGCCTTGATTTGGCTTTCCAAGAAACCCAGGCCAAGTCTGAATGTTTGCGAATGGGAGGATCACAAATTCAGAGGTCTCCAGTCACTCCAGTGATTTATGGAGAAGGGCGGCAGGCTCAGGAGGGTCCAGGAGCTGCCTGAGCCCACACAGGTCGCTTCCCGTGGGCACAGGGCTCTGGCTTTGGTAACCTAAGTCAGGATTGTCCCGACGATCCGACTCAGGATGTTGTCGCTCAAATCTGTCTTGGCGGAGGAAGGGGGCTCAGAGCAGGGACTGGGCTGGGAAGGGAGCTGGCCAACCTCCTCGCTTCCCAGAACAAGGGAACCCACTTGCTTAGGGCCATGGGGCTCCTTAGTGAGATCTGTCTCCTTAATACCCTGGTCTAGCCTTGATATGGGGTTCCCAAGTGCCTTGGGAGCCGCCCTCTCCCTTGGGCGCCAGTCTCACAGCCGTGTAATCACGTCCTGGGCATCTTCCACATGAGCTCTCCCTTCTGGAGAACCTGTATCTTAATAGATAAGCCCAGCGGTGTGATCCGTGTTCTAAGACTGTCCATAGGAACATTTGATTACTGTGCTGGGATTCTCCAAGAGGAAGCCACAGGGATGCTGATGGCCAGTGAGGGGCCCTCCATGATGCAGGCAATGTCCTTTGTGGATGCTCCTGAGCAGGTAGTGTTTGTGAGGAGAGGGCCCATGAGATTGTTCCAGGTAGGGCTGCCCTGGAAGTGTTTGGTGTTTGCCAGGACAATGGTCCCAAAGTGCTGAGACCCAGGAGGTAGGATCATTCATCCATGGCACAATTTCGGGCATGGCTTCAGCCCTTGTTGGGGCTGGGAGATCCATGAGCTGGTGGCCAATATTTTTTTTTAAATTAAAGCTTTTCATTTTCAAAATATATACATGGATAATTTTCAGCATTCACCCTTACAAAACCTTGTGTTCTAATTTTTCCCTCCCTTTCTCCACCCCTCCCCCTAGGCAGCAAGTGGTCCAATCTAATTAAACATGTTCAATTCTTCTATACATATTTCCACAAATAGCATGATGCACAAGAAAGATGAGATTAAAAAGGGAAAAAATGAGACAGAAAACAAAATGCAAGCAAACAACAAAAAGTGAAAATACTATATTATGATCTATACTCAGTTCCCACAGTTCTCTCTCTGGATGCAGATGGCTCTCTCCATCAGAAGATCATTGGAACTGGAGAGAGCCATGTCCCTCAGAATTGATCACCATATTGTATTGTTGTTGCCGTGTATAATGATCTCCTGGTTCTGCCCATTCACTTAAGCATCAGTTCATGCAAGTCTCTCCAGGCCTCTCTGAAATCGTCTTGCTGGTCGTTTCTTACAGAGAAATAATATTCCATAACATTCATATACCATCATTTATTCAGTCACTCTCCAATTGATGGGAATCCATTCAGTTTCCAGTTTCTAGCCACTACAAAAAGGGCTGCCACAAACATTCTTGCACAGGTGGGGCCCTTTCCCTCCTCTAAGATCTCTTTGGGATATAGGCCCAGTAGAAACACTGCTGGGTCAAAGGACATGCACAGTTTGATAACTTTTTGAGCATAGCTCCAAATTGCTCTCCAGAATGGTTGGATCCTTTCACAGCTCCACTAACAATGTATCAGTGTCCCAGCCCTCCCACATCCCCTCCAGCATTCGTCATTATCTTTTCCTGCCATTTTAGCCAATCTGACAGGTGTGTAGTGGTACCTCAGAGAGTTGTCTTAATTTGCATTTCTCTGATCAATAGTGATTTGGAGCAACTTTTCATATGACTACAAAATGACTAGAAATTTCTTCATCTGAAAATTGCCTGTTCATATCCTTTGCTGGTGGCCAGTCTTTCTGGGCTTACAAAGCTGCAGCCTTCCAGTTGGGTAGGAGCTGTCAAAGTCTGCCCTCTGGTGGCGTCCCCTCTAAGAACGCAGGATCACCCCCACATCGTTGTCTGGGGAACAGGCTCGTGGAGTCACTGTCTGGAGCTAACGGGCTACCCTTTCACTTAACCGAGGCTCAGATAAAAGACTTCTCCACAGTTTCTCTGTCCTAAGTGGCAGAGCTGGGAGGTCCTTAGACTCCCCAATAGGCCATTGTGGAGTACTGGACCCTCAGCTGATCTCGGCTGATCCCATTGGTGGACCACTGTTGTGACTGTAGGTCTGCCCCCTGCCAAGGGCTGCAGCTGGAGTCTTAATATAGGCCATGGGGATGCCCACTAACTATCAATAAATTAGCCAGCTAGGCTTGTTTGGACACTTCTTTCAACACAGTGCTATGCTTTGTTTATTTAAGTGACAGTTGCTGGGTCTTCCTTAAGACTTCTCGGCAAGACAAGGCAGTGTTTAAAAATAATCCAGTCTGCTTTCCCAAATTAGCTTGTAGAGAGAAGAGGAAAAGAAAGATGGAGAAGAGAAGGAAAGAGAGAGAGACAGACAGACAGAGACAGGACAGAGAGACAGACAGAGAGAGAGAGGGAAAGAAAGAGAAGCAGAGAGACAGAGAGAGAAAAAAGGAAGGAGGAAAAGGAGAGAGGAATATGGTGCTCCATCTACAAAGAGGGACTTCTTGAGAGCCTTTCGCTCCCCCAGGGATCTCTCTGCAGTTTGAACTCTTTGCTGGATCTCCTCCATGATGAAGGGGAACACGCATCTCATAGCCTCAGGGGATGAAAGGACATGATCTGATCCATAGGGTGTTCTAACCTATGGAATTACAAGCGATGTCTCTAGAGCAAGTTAAATAAAACCTTTAAACCTTTTTTTTTCCTCTTTAAGAGTTCAAAGTAACTAGTAAGAGAATGATCAGCAATAGTTACCACTTGTTGAATCTGCCAAGGAATCTCAAGGTTTACTCTCAGTGACTCAAGCATTTATTAGATGCCTACTGTATGCCAGGTACTTTGGTAAACACTGGGGATATAAAAAAGGCAAAAGACAGTTCCCACCCTTGAGAGGTTGGAAATAACACAGAGGAGCCGATCCTGGAGGTTCATATCTTGGCTTTGTCCAGTCATTCCAATCCATGCGGGACTTTGGACCTTAGTTTCTCATTTGTGAAAGTGAGAGGTGGGGCTAGCCTTTCACGTCTAGCTCTAGATCCCCAGGCATGGCCTAGCTGATATATGCCCGGGGAATATTTGGCTGGAGTATGGCCTTGAAGGTGAAATTTTGCTCTGAGTCAAATGCTTTTTCATAGTCAATGAACAAACCCACTAGGGTCTTAGACTTTGCACTTGCCAGTCAAGGGTTTGATTGCAAAGATGTGTAACCTCCAGCGGCATCCTCCTCAGAGGGTCTGGAAAAGAGTTCTTCATCCACTTAGATTGTCTTGTACCATTAGTCAGGCTGACCTTCTCTGAATGATTGTGGATCTCACCCAGGACATTTGTCCTAGGGATGCTGGCAGGCACAAACGCTAGGAATGAAACCCTGGTTAAGGAAGGGCATAGACTGGGCACCATCCTGTGCCATCTGTGCTACCATTACTACTCCATCGGGGCAGATCAGTACTCTGTGGACACTTGCGTGATTTTTACTCTTAAAGGCAGAAGAGGGACTGTCAGTGGGGATCTCTACTTGTGGCAGGGCACTGTGCCCAGGACCTCCCTTCTGATCCTCCCTATCCACAGGCCCAGAGGGATGGGAGGCGAGAGTGGTCCTGGAAGTCTTATCTCCCTCCCATGGACCTGATCCCAGTGAGGACATGGAACAGGAGGGGCCTCTGGCAGTCACATAAACAAAGGGGCTGCTGGCCCCACCAGGCTCTGCTGCCTCCAGTGAAGTGTATACTTTCCCTCAGATCATTTACAATCCCAGAGCAGCCTGGTAATTAAATCCTGACTCCTTGTTTGGAGAGTTTGCCTCAGGGGTCATGGAGTCAACATTTTCACTAGAGAAGCTTCCTTAGGCAGGGCAGTGTCAAAGTGGAAGTGAGAGTCTCTCCAAGAATCCCCCGCCTCCACGGGCTCCCCTGAGCTCTGGGGGCTGCCCCCCTTCACTTCCTGTTGTTGCTGCCTTAGTCCTGCTGAACGCTTGTCCAATGACCTCATTCTCCTGGACCAGCCAGTGCCTGGATTCACCCAGCCTTTCAATCCAGCCTTCTTTCCCAGCCTGTCTTGCTGTTTGTGACCCAGCTGTTGGTCAGCCTGGCATCAATGCCTGGCCCTATCTTGGGCATACTAATGTCAGAGTGGGATGCTGCTGAAGGCACCATCCCTGCCCTGAGATAATAACGGCCAACAAGTCGATCAGTCAACAAGCATTTATTGGGTACGTTCTATGAATGCCAAGCAACATGCTAAGTGCTGGGGATACAAAGGACAAAAAAGAGTTCCTGTCCTCAGTAGGCTTCCATTCTAATGGGGAAGACGATATGCAAATAGTAAGGCTCATACAAGATATATCCTAGTTCAGGGGAGATGCTGTGGAAGGATTCCTACAGAAGATGGGATTTTGAGACAAAAAAAGAGTTCCTGTCCTCAGTGGGCTTCCATTCTACTTAAAATTTTTGCATCAATATTCATTAGGGAAATTGGTTTATAGTTTTCTTTCTCTGTTTTCACCCTACCTGGTTTAGCTCTCAGCACCATATCTGTATCATAAAAGGAATTTGGTAGCACACCTTCTTTCCCTATTTTTTCAAATAGTTTATATAGTATTGGAATTAGTTGTTCTTTGAATGTTTGGTAGAATTCACATGTAAATCCATCTGGCCCTGGAGATTTTTTCTTAGGGAGTTGATTAATAGCTTGTTTTATTTCTTTATCTAAAATGAGGCTATTTAAATAATTTATTTCCTTTTCTGTTATCCTGGGCAATCTATATTTTTGTAGATATTCCTCCATTTCATTTAGATTATCAAATTTATTGGCATAAAGTTGGGCAAAGTAACTCCTAATTATTGCTTGAATTTCCTCTTCTTTGGTGGAAAGTTCTCCGTTTTCATTTTTGAGACTAACAATTTGATTTTCTTCTTTCCCTTTTCTAATTAAATGAACTAAAGGTGTATCTATTTTGTTGGTTTTTTCTAAAATCAACTCTTAGTTTTATTTATTATTCAATAGTTTTCTTATTTTCCATTTTATTAATTTCCCCTTTTATTTTCAGAATTTCAAATTTAGTATTTAATTGACGGTTTTTAATTTGGTCTTTTCCTAGCTGTTTTAGTTGCAAGCTCAATTCATTGATCTTCTCTTTCTCTATTTTATGCAAGTAAGCATCTCGAGATATAAAATTACCCCTTATAACTGCTTTGGCCGTATCCCACTAATTTTGATATGTTATCTCATTATTGTCATTCTCCCGGATGAAATTATTGATTGTGTCTATGATTTGCTGTTTCACCCATTCATTTTTTAAGGATTAGATTATTTAATCTCTAATTAACTTTTGGTCTATTTTCTCCTGGCCTTATATTGCTTGTGATTTTTATTGCATCATGATCTGAAAAAAAATGCATTTACTATTTCTGCCTTTCTGCATTTGATTTTGAGGCTTTTATGAGTGGGCTTCCATTCTAATGGGGGGAGACCACATGCAAAGAATAAGACTTGCTCAAGATATATACCGGTTCAGGGATAATGCTGTGGAAGGAGTCCTATAGAAGATGGGATTTTGAGACAAAAAAGAATTCCTGTCCCCAGTGGGCTTCCATTCTAATGGGGGGAGATCATATGCAAAGAGTAAGACTCATACAAGATATATACTGGTGCAGGGGCGATGCTGTGGAAGGATTCCTACAGAAGATGGGATTTTGAGCTGAGTCTTTAAAAAAGTCAAGGGATCTATGAGGTGAAAGTGAAGGTTCCCTGGGAGGGTAGAGAGACAATGCAAAGTCCTCCAGTGGGAGATGAACATCAAGTGAAAGGAAGAGCCAAGAAACCAGAGTGAAGAAGTTAGTGGATTTCATGGAGAAATGTAAGGGGACAGGTAAGGGGTGCCCTCAGTGTACAGAGTGCTAGAAAGACATCTTCCCTGAGTTCAAATCAGACCTCAGATACTTACTAGTAAGTCACTTAACCCTATTTGTCTCAGTTTCCTCATCTGTCAAATGAGCTGGGGAAGGAAATGGCAAACCACTCCAGTATCTTTGCCAAGAAAACCCCAAATGGGATCAGGAAGAGTTAGACAGGACTGAAAAATGACTCCATAACGATGGATGGAGTAAAGTGTATGAAATGTTTATTGAGTTGAATTGAAAATTGGAAAGACCAAAAAGATTTTAGACTTGATTCTAGAGATAATAGGGAGCCACTGGGGTTTATTAAGTGAATTGGTGGTGTAAGAGGATATAGTCAGACTATGTTTTAGGAAAATCACTTTGCAGCTGAGAAGAGGAAAGATTTGAGCTAGGAAAGATGAGGCAGAAAGATGAATGAGGAGGGATAATGAGCATCTGTCCAGAGTGGTGAATGTGTGAATGAAGAGCAGGGAAAGAGTGGTGGGGGAAGGGGGAAGTAGAGATGACAAGGTTTGGCAAGTGACTAGATATGGGAAGAAGGGACTGGGGTCCAGGAGGGTAAGAAATTGAAGATGGCACCAAGTTTGCAATCTGATGACTCCACAGTAACAGAGAAGTCTGGAAACGCAGAGGATTGGGCTGGGGTGGGAGATAATATCAGTGATACCATAATGCCTGTGAATGTTTTTATATCCAGCACTTCATTTGGCTCTTATCACTACCCAGGAAGATGCAGAATTGTGGTTGTTTTTGTTTAAACCATTATTGTCATCTTACAAAAAAAGAAACTGAGACTCAGAAGGTGAGATCCCAGTGCTCTGCTTCTCAGCCACAAACCCTGTTCCCCTCAGATCCCCAAGGTGCTTCACAGTCCAGATTGAAGCAGGCATCCAAAGGTTAAGGAAACAGGACCTTGTCTGTTTTATATTTGTCTGTGCAAGGAGGTGCCTCTGATTTTCTATCCCCCAGGGAGCCCTCCCATCTCCTTCCCAGAAGAACTGACAAGTGGTCTTAAACACTGCGCACTTTGTATCTTCATTAGTCAGTGTGAGTGAGGAAGAACACCTTCGGTGTGAGCTCCTGGCTGGCTCAACACCTTCCAGGTGTCCTAGGGCAAGGGGTCACTGATGCCCTCCTCAGCTGGGCCGTTTGGATCCTCCTTAAAGCTGGAGCCTCCTCGATTTCAATTCCATTAAATGTCAGCCAAGACATTACTCACTGCCCTCTCCTGGGGGTACCGGGCATTTGTCCTAGGATTTGGCACGATACCTGGAAACTCTGCCTGGTGGTTGGACATTGTGTCAAGCATGGAACCAGGAAAGAAATGAAGATGAAGGAGAGAATAGCAGCAATCAGCAAAGAGGGGCCAGAAGGGAGAGACCCAGGTAGGAAGACCTCACCATAAGGTCCAGGCAGGAGCAGAGGCAAGTCAGGCAGGAGAATCAGGGGATCTTAGTCAGGGGTGGTTCCACAGAGACCCATGAGCCCAGCCTGAATCTGCACAGGAAGCCACTCTGCCACATGCCAGTTTCTGTGTGAAGACCACTTGTACCTCCCAAGGCAGCCTGAGACCTGCTGGGGCAGCTGGGACGGTTGGGAAGTTTCTCCTGATATTCAAAGACATCCTCTTTGCACCTCTCCACCATTCTGTTCTCTACAACTGAGCAGAGCTCAGCCCTTTCTGAACAGCTCTATACTTAAGGACAGACACTATCATGTCCCCACCAAGTCTTGCCCTTTTCCAGTCAAAGCACCCCACACTCCTCTGACCATCCGCGCACAGCCAGGTCCCTCGGTCCTTCACTTCCACCTCTGGAGCATCCCCAAGTCTTCCTCATCCTCAGCCTTCTCCAGTCAGAACCCAGACAACCACCTGAGTAGCTGGTCCCTTCTCTTAGGCAATGCTGGCGCCACCATGACACTGCCTGCCTATCCCCAAGTCTCACTTCCTGCATCTGCCACTGAGGGCTCCCTAAGTGTTATCGTGTTATCTTCTGTGAGAATGAGGGCAGAGTCCTCCCTCCCTCCTTCTCTCACTCTTTTTTTCCCTTCCTTTCCTCCTTCCTTCCTTCCTTCCTTCCTTCCTTCCTTCCTTCCTTCCTTCCTTCCTTCCTTCCTTCCTTCCTTCCTTCCTTCCTTCCTTCCTTCCTTCCTTCCTTCCTTCCTTTACTTTTTTTCTTTCCCTTCCTTCCCTCCCTCCCTCCCACTGGACATTGCTATCTTCTTGTCTAGCACTAAGTGCTTTCCTCAAAGCAAACTGACCTTTGTATATGTGAAAATATTAGCGATACTCATGGTTATCACCATTGTTTGGGTAGTTTAAAAGGAAGGCATAGGTGAACTGAGTGTGATGGAGGAATTCTAAAAAAATAAAACTATAGAAAAAGATAGAAGGAGTAATTATTTCATACAAATGAGATGCAAAAGGAAAAATTGATACAGAAGAAGCTAGTGGAGGAGGGTGGGTAGTGCTGGAATCTTATCTCATTAGGAATGGATTAAAGAGGGAATATATCTATACCTATATCTATCTATCTATCTATCTGTAGCCAAAAAGCTATAAAACTCTTCTAAATTTGGAAAGAAATAAGAGAACAAGGGGAAAGGGTGGGGGGAGAAGATAAGGAAGGGATTCTTAGAAGAATGAGCAGGTATAGGAATAGGAGAATATTCCTATATAATAGGATATATTCCTATAAGGAATAGGAGAGCAAGGTAGTGGGTAGAAGTAAAGCAGAGGAATGAGGAGGGATAGTGGAAGGAGGATAAGAAGGATAGGGAGGAAAAATAGGAAGAAAGAAAACACACAGGTAATTGTAGCTTAGAATGTGAGACGAATTTACCCATAAAACTGGAATGGATAGCAGATTAAAAATTCGAATTCAGCAATATATTGCTTTTAGGAAACATAAAAACAAAAGATACACATAAAGATAAAAATAAAGAGCTGGAGCAGAATTTGATATGTAAAAAAGCAGAGGTAATAATTATAATCTCAGGCAAAGTTAAAATTAAAATAGACTTAATCAACAGTGAAAAATAGAGAAACTATTCTGTGTGTCAGAAATATTATTCAGTATTATTTTAGACCATTTAAAATACCTAGACAGTATAAAATACCTGAGGGTATACCTGCCAAAACCGACACAGGAACGATATGAACATAAACAGAAAATACTTTATGCAAATTAACTCATCTAAATAATTTTGCTCCTGGGTAGGTAAAGTCAATATAATTTTTAAATTTTACCTAACTAATATATTTACTCAATATCATCCCAATTAAATTGCTAAGAAATTATTTTACTGAATTAGAAAAAATAATAACAAAATTCATTTGGAAGAACAAAATATCAAAAACTTCAAAGAAACCAGGAAAAAGATGTAAAGGAAGTAGATTCAGCAATATCAAACCAACTATGTTATAAGGAAGAGCTTTGCTGAATCATAAAAAGGATAGCTTTGATTATTTTAAATTAAAATTTATTCATACAACCGAGAGCTATGTATCCAAGAATAGAAGAAATATAGAAAATTGGTTTAAAAAAAGACTTTCATAGATAATCTCTTAGGATGTGATTGGGTTGGAATACAGCTGTGGCATAGGTAATGATGAGCTGGTTGAAAACATAGAAAGACTTAGGCTTATGAAAGAAGATGCTATCCAACTTCAGAGAAAGAGATGATGTGAAGAAATAAGAATAGTATGGCCTTATATATTACATTATATATTATATCTGTGTGCATGTTTATAGATTATCTACATGTATATATACACATGCCTAATTATAGATTTCTTTAGGATGGGGGGTGAGGGAGAGGGGAAAAATGTAAAAAGTGCCCAGCAGAGAACAAAAGAAAACCAACAGGAAAGCAAATAAAACTGGGCAGCTTTACAATAATATATAGTATTTATTATATAGGTTTTCTTGAAATGGAAATTTATTGTTTTATATTGAATCCTTTCTTATGGTCTGCTGTGTAAATGGCATTTTTTTTTCTTTTCTCATTTTGTATTTAAGTTTAAAATAAAAATATTTACCAAAAACTCCTAAGATAATATTTGGCTAGCAAAAAAAAAAAAAAAAAAAAAAAAAAAAAAAAAGCAAACCGTTTATTGGATTGGTTCCAGCAAATCAAAGCATGGCTAAGTAGAAATGAGATGGTGACCCTGCTATTTCCATTTTACAGTTAAGAAAACTGAGACTGTGAAAAGGGAATAGGGTAGCCTGAGATTTAACACAGTGAGCAAAAATGGGATTTGAATCCTTGTTCTGGGACTCCCACCTCAGAACTCTTTCTAACATTCCACAATTCCTTTCCAGGTAGATAGAGTCAGGTGCTACTCACAAGCCAGCTACACTGGCCTGCTTTCTCAGAAACTCTGATCTCTGATCTTTGGGCCGTTGCCAGCTTCTCCTCATGCCCTGAATACACTTAGTCCTTCCTTCTGCCTCTTGCCACCTCCTACAGGAAGCTTCTCCTGATTGACATACTTGGAATTGCTTTCTATTCCATTTTCTTCTCTGTGGGTGGGAGCATCCCCTAGGAACATGCAAATTTCTTAAAGCTTTTTTTTTTTTTTAAATTGTTCATATGGGTCCCTGTAACTAGAGTTTCTTGTTATGGTAGGTACTGAGTAAATGTCAGCACAATGCCTCGAATGAGGTAAGTGCTTCATGATGCTTTTTTCATTCATTCATTCATTCAATTGAGCACAGAGTACTAACAGATTGCCCCAAACCCCAGAGTAAAATTCTTCTTCTTTTTGATTTAATTCTAGCACTTCTTTCTTGAGTCTTGTAAATAAAAAAAGGCTCTATAAATATAAAAAAATTTTTCTTAGTATTAGGGCAATTTCCTTTTGGGCTAAAGTTTTCTCAATGTGTGTCAGACCACAGTGGGATTCCACCACTGCCTCCATGTGGTCTGTGGGCTATTTTCTTTGGGCATTGGTTCTTAACCGGATAGCTCTGCAATTCCGTAAGGACCTCTGGCATCCTCAACACCAGGATTCTTTCCATTGACGCAGATGGAAACCATA
Organism: Myrmecobius fasciatus; assembly: GCA_023553655.1. NCBI lineage: Eukaryota > Metazoa > Chordata > Mammalia > Dasyuromorphia > Myrmecobiidae > Myrmecobius > Myrmecobius fasciatus. Next base: position 54,115 of record JAJPUD010008240.1, read on the forward strand.
CCATGCCTGGGCAGAGCATCTTTATGAGTCACTGGAGCCAAAGTCCCCATCACCAGCCTCTGGTGACGGACCTCTCCCTAGTGAGCTTGGCTAATCCTTGAGTGGCAAGAGTAGCTCACTCACTAGGGGGATTTTAGGGGGATCTGCCATGCTTATGCCCTTCAGACAGAGATTTTAGGAGCTTGGGGGACCTCCACACCCAGCTCAAACAGCAAGTCGACAGTTAAATTGTTGATGTGAGCACTTATACCTCCGAAGTTAGCAAGTGTTACAAATGGAGGCTCGGTATATTGTTTTGTTGATTGTCTGGACTTGAGAAAATATTAATAATGTCAATTAATCATCATTTCAGAGAGCTCATACTCCAAAGGGGCACTCTCTTGGGAAGGGATGGGCAGAGACATGATCTATACAATGAGGGGCTTGGTTTAGATAATCTCTGACTTCCCTTCCAGATTCTATAAGCTTCAATATCCCTTTCTGCCCATTTCCATCTCCTAGTTCGCTAACGAGAATAGGAAGTTCTTCCCATCTTGGGACAAATTCTACACTGGGGAAGGTGCCCCAGAGTGCTGACCCTGCCGTCCCAGGTCCCATCAGTTTCATGAATCATTGGTTTTTAGACTGACCTAGCCCTTCAGTGTACATTATTTCATTTGAGCCTCACCACAATCTGGTGAATAGGTATATTGTCATTATTACCTTCAGTTTGTGGATGAGGAAACTGAGGCACACAGAGACTTTGAATGACATGCCCTAGATCACTCATGGTCATAGCATCGTCCATCTTTAGCTGGTGGAAGCTCCGAGGTCATCATTTTGCAGACGTGGAAAGTGGGAGGGGCCAGAAGGGGGCAAGTTCAAGTCCCTCGAGCCGGGACCATCGCGGATGTCTCCACACCCTCAGCCTATGAGAGGTTGAATCTGGTAATAAGTACCAGGTTCAAATTGAAGAAGGCGCTAGACACAAGGAGGGTATTGTTCCTCCATGGTGGCTAAAGGCCAAAAATAATGGGCGGGTCGGAGCAGCAGCTGGCAGGTCCCTGGGAGGCTGGGAAAGTGGTGGCTGCCAGGATGCACCCCGGTGGGGAGCGAGGGGACAAGAAAGGGATAGACCGGGAGCACAGACGCGAGGGGAGAAGAAAGGGCCTGAGTCCTGGGAATCCGCAGGCAGGGACATCCCGCAGGTGGGGGGCCCTTTATTCCAGGAAGGGGCTGGAGAAAAAGGGAGGGTGACGCCTGGGAAAGAGGAATCAGGAGGAGTCCTGGGAGAGTTCCCCTTCCAGCTCCTTTGCCACGGTGAATAGCAGAGGCTGGAATTGTGGGACACGGGGGAGGAAGCTGTTCCATCCCCTCCCCATCCCTCTTTCAGGGAAAAAGGGAAGTCGCATTCACATGCAAATCCCCTCCCTGGCTGCAGAGAGATGTGGGCAGCCCAGGGCTCGGGCGCCAAGCCAAAGTAGGGAGGGGGAATAGCCCAGGACCTGGTAGGCAAGGACAATCGGGATACTGAGCTTCCAGGCTAGGGAGGAGGGGGAGGAACACAGAACTCACTTCCAGGGTCACCCCTCTTTTGGAGGAAGGAGAAATGATCAGGGAGGGGGAAGCATCACCAGGTACCTTGCTGCTTACAAGTGGTTTGGGGAGCTGGGGAAACAAGGGAGGAAGGGGAGCAAGAAGCCTGTGTAGCCAGAAAAGATAGAAAGTGTGCTGATCTGGAACTATGGGATTCTGGGTTTGAAACTCAGTTCTGTTACCTTCTACCTTAAGCAAGTCAGTCAACCTATGTTTGCCTCAATTTCCAGAAAAGATAAAAAGAGTGTTGGTTTAGAAACTTTGGATTCTGGGTTTGAAACTCAGTTCTGTTGCCTTCTACCTTGT
>JAJPUD010008240.1:63644-78279 GCA_023553655.1 Myrmecobius fasciatus
TCAAGATCAGCCCCTGAGCCCCCTCTCCTACTTCCTTAGGGGGAGAGGAGGACACTGGCCCATCACTGGTACATCCCATCATTGATTTATCTGGCTCTCAGAGGGCTATCCTCCAGTGTCTTTTTCTGTCTAAGGCCCCATCACCAAGTCTGTTCTTGCTTTCTTTTCCTCTCAAGATCAGCCCCTGAGCTCCCTCTCCTACTTCCTTAGGGGAAGAGAAGGACTCTGACCCATCACTGACACATCCCATCACTGATTTATCTGGCTCTGGGAGTAAGAATGGGAGAGCTCCCCCCCCCGTGTCTCTCTCTCTGTCCAGGACCCCATCACCAAGTCTCTTCTTGCTACAAGATGCAGCTGATGCTGAGTGGGACTTAAAACACTCTTCTCCTCAGCATCTTTGTCATCCCCACAGATCAAGTGGTTGGAACAGAGTGATAATTGGCGAGAAAGAGTTTCTTGATTTGAAGATAGCCGAGAGTCCCAGCCTTCCTAAACCTTGGAAGGGAGCTACCATGCCACGGGTCCCTTCACCTGGACACATTTTCCCTGTGCATCACTTGGGATGACCGGTCGCCAACCTCCACTTGGAGACTTCTGATGGAGGGGTGGCCACCCTCCCAGAGCCACCCCAATGGGAAGGAGTTTTCCTGACTCACAGGAAAGCCTGTCACTTCCACACGCTCCTCCTAGCCCTACTTCTGGGCCCAAGCAGAACAGCCTAATCCCTCTTTGGCAGCTTGAGTCAATTCCAGGAAGAAACAGCCAAATAAAAACATCACCACAAAGAGGCTCAGAGTTGGGCATAAATTATGCCGAGTCCCCCCAGCTCCCCTTAATCCGATCCAAATCAAGCCAAGTCAACAAACAGTTTTGAAGCTGCCTCTAACCCTAACCCTCCATATGCCTGGCGTCCGGCCAAGGTGAGGGATCCAAAGAAAGGGAAAACTTGGAACAAAAGCCAACCCAACCAAGCCCAGTCCCTGCTGTCCGGAGCTCAGTCCATGGGTTGTTTATTAAGCGAGTGCTGTGCACAGGACACTTTGCTGGGCGCAGGGATACACAAATCATGGGCTCGTAGATGTCAAACCGGAGGCACCTCTCGGTGAGCACAACTGTCTCGTTTTGGAGAGGAGAAAACTAAAGCCGGGAGATATTTGCTCAAAGAGGAACAGTGCTAAGTGGCAGAGCTGGGATTTAAACCTAAGTCTTCCTCACTCCAAGTTTAGGACTCATTGAACCTCTCACGGCCACAAGGATGGTCCCTTGCCTCTTGTTCCGTGTATACACTGAAAAGTATGGTAGGGTAGGGGATGGAAGACTGAGCGGGATGCAAGAGAGAGAAAAATGAGTTCTGGGAAAATCCAAGGCTGGAGAAAACACTTTAGGTGGTCGGGGCAGGAGCTGCAGGGCTGAGGAAGACCAGGTAGAAGCGCCTGCTGAGCCAGGAAGAATGGTAGAAGGAAGTGGATGAATATTTACCCTCCCGTATCATAACGTCCTGTCACGATTGCCCAGATTTTATGGAGAACTTCATTATTTATCGACTTATTTGAGCAAATGGATGAATGAAAAACCATTCACTAAACAATTACTTTAGGAGCGAAGTTCTGGGATTTTAAATGGGAAAACGAGACCTCATGTTGCTGGATAGCTCCATAAATGGAGATCCCATAGCTCCCATTTTACAGATCAGGAAATTAAGGTCCAGTAAGGTTGTGATTTTCTCCCAAGTGCCAGAATGGAGACTCAAGTCATAGAAGTGTAGAATTTGAGCATTGGAAAGAACTTCTGTGGTTATTTAACTCAACTCATACCGACAAAGGCGTGCCCACCAAATACCCAGTTATCACCACACACTGTCTAGTAGAGTTCCTGACCAAAGGGTCTCTGACACAAGTTGAAATAGAAGAACACCACTGGTTTTTAGACTCCTGCTTTATGTTCTTCACCTCATCCTTTCCTCTGGTCTAGTTCCTTGCTCCTGGGTTGGCTACTGGATTGATTCATGGCTTCAACTGGTTGACAGACGTGGCTAACTTTCCTTGGGAACCAAGGTCTGTAGCAATCTAGTGTTTGAATTTGATAGATAAGAGTGAATAGAGGGTGGATCTTGTGGGCATGAGGTGCTGAGTTCAAATCTAACTCTAGACACTTACTAGCTGCCCAAATGGGAAGAAGTCATTCTTTCCTCATCTGTTTACTCATCTCCCAGGGAGGACAGTTGTGAAACTCAAGTGAGAGAATGTGAATAAAGTCTTGGGCAAACCTTAAAGCATTATGGGACTGCTGTTTTGTCAGTCATTAATATTATTTATTCCCCCCGGGACTCCCTTCCCCATGACCTACAGGTCACCCATCACTTACAGATTGGGACCTTGATTTAGATATAGTACATTGAACTTGTACATGAGCCCGGGACTAGGAAACGTTTTCTGCTCTTTGGAAACAATTTTGTTGCCATGCTGACAGCCGACAATTCTAACAGACAGACAGACATCTTCCTTCTTCTCCTATATTCAAACCAAACACAAAAAGAGCTTTACCTGCCCAATGCACTAGGGCAGAAGGGAGGGTGTCTGCCATCCTTCCTTTCCATCCTCCTTTTTTTTTTATTACTACAAATGACTACCTCCACATCATTTGAGTAAGAAGGGGACGGCATTATGTTCAAAGGCCAATATTTTCCCCTTGCATTGACATTTCCACACCTGCTCCCTGCTTCTGATAACTTTCAGTGAGGGAGGAGTATAAGAAGCCCTAAGTGGGGGGTCACATTTGCACTTATTTTGGGCCAGGATCTAGGGTGTTTGGAGTGTTCCGTGTAGAAAGCTGACTTCCAGTTGAGGAGACAGCACTTCTCACCAGAGAAGACTATTTTGCATGAAGGGAACAGATGAGAAAAATTCAGGTGAACTCTGCTCACTCCCATTCTCCATTTAGCCTTTCCTGATGTGCTGAGGTCTCTGCTTCCCATCATGCAAGAGGAGAAGAGGAGTCTGTCCCTGAGGACCTTCACAAGTGACTGGAGATGCTGAACAAAGGTGGATTTGGCTATTGCTCCCAGCATGGTGGAAGGGGAGGGGTGTACAGCTCTGCTCAATTTGAGAGTGTTAGAATGGCCACACACTTGAGCTGAGTGTCCTCTCTCTGACAGTGAATTTTCCCTCACAGCTTTATCATTCCCAAAGTCCAAGAACATTGGGTGTTTCTATGTTTGGCTTGAGGAAGGGAGAAAAAGGAAGAGGTTTGTCTGAAGGAATTTTCCACCATTAGTTTGACAACAAAATTGTTTCAAGGAGGCAGCATGGAACAGTTCCAAGCCGGAGTCAGAACCCAGAAAACCTGGATTCAAATCCCACAAATCAGACTTGCTAGTTGTGCAACTCTGGGCAAATGGTTCAATCTCTTTGTGCCTCCGTTTCTTTCTTTGTGAAATGAGGGGGTGGAAACCAACGGTTTCTGAGATCCATTCCACCTTTAAATCTAGGATGCCTTTCTCATAATAACCTTCTGAATTTGGATATTTTTGATTCAGACTCGTGATTTCATTGGTTATAAGGAATTCCCATTGAGGAAACTCCTTTCCCCTACTTAGCCCACAACTTGTTCTGCTTATAATCTTAGAGAATTGCCTGGGAGACCTGAGAGCCTTAGCAATTTCTCCAGAGTCCCACAGCTAGAATCTGTTGGTCAGGTTTGAAAGCAAGTCTTTCTGATTCCCTGCCTGGCTTGCTGTTCACTATACAAGGCTGAAGAGGATAACACTAGGGGTCAGGGGGGTTCAAAGATTTGCCAGCAACCACCTAGTTGATAAGTGGAAAAATTGTGCTTCTTATTAGCCAGGACTAAAATTCAGAATTTTAAACCCTACACAAAGGGATATTATCTTGGAAAGTTAGAGCTGTTTTCCATGTCATCCAATCCATTCCTCAATCAGTCCATCAATAAACAAAGACTTATCAATTTCCTAGGGGCACAGTGTCAAAAATGAATCTATTTTGCTCCAATCTGCACCAGTCTGCTAAAAACCAATCCATCCCAATCCTATCTAATCAGTCTTCCAGTAGGGGCTGGATACGTATGGAGAATGAATGGTTTGGTCGCATCAGGGAGGCATTTATTTTTATAACGCCTTACATTGCATAGTACCCAGTCAGAGTCCCCCAGCAGGAACCTCAGACGCTGTGTAGTCTATATCTGAATACAAATCCCCCAGTCTCCTGTATGGTACCTTCACATGGCCATCCAGCCTTTTTGGGAAGATCTTTACCCTGGAAGCCCATTATATATGAAGGTTTACATATGGTCCCAAGTCTGGTAGAATTAACAAGGAAGAACTGTCGACAAGAGAGTAATTGATAACCCTCTGGACTCCAGGCTCGTTCACCACGCTGGAGTTATACAATGTGATGATGAGAAGGAATCCTTTCAAGAAAGCTTTAGACAGACTAAAAATCTCTCCTCTTAAATGAGGTTGTTTGCACATAGCCTTGGCTGAATCAAAAGACTGAGGATCATGTTCTCTCTGATTTCACACTAGACAAGGGATCTAATCTCACAGTTTGAAGTCCATCAGAATGAGCACAACAAAATCCCAGAAATTTGTCTTAAAGCTTGATGATCAACCCTCAGGTCTTACGCTAATGCTTTGAATACAAAATCAGAAGGAAAATATCCCCTATCTCTAATTCCACTGGGGAGATGCAATGCATAAGCAGACTGAATTTACAATAATGTCAAGAGGAAGAACAACATTGAGCATCAGTCTGGAAAACTACTGGGGTATGGGTGTGGGGAGGTGGTGGAGAGTGTGCATGTGGGGAGCACATCACAGTAATTCATAATTCTCTAGAATTAAAGATCTGTCAAGTGATCAACAAACCCTGCTTGTCTTCTAGAGGCTGCCCATGTCACTTTGGAATTGGTCTAATTGTTAGGAAGGTGCCCCTGACCGTAAGCTCAAATTTCTCTCTTTGATCTACTACGTTTAATGTAATAAGATGAAATTTCATAGGGAAAAATTAAAGACTTGGGTGCTTCTATTTGTGTCTTCAGGATTTAAGAGAGTGTCAGAAACATAGTAAGTGAATGCTTAATATATTCTCTTTGTCTCTGTCTCTCTGTCCGTCTCTGTCCCTCTGTCTCTGTCTCTCTGGTTAACTCTCTTTTCTGTTTGTCTTCCTTCATGATGTCTGCCTAAAAGCAGATGATACCAAATCAAAACAAGGTTTCCTTTAAAGAAAACTCAAGGAAAACAATAGGGGTTTGTGTGGCTGGGATTATTGTGGCTGAATTCAAAGGGATGGAATTCATCATGTTTGTAGTTTTGCTTTCAGCTTGGGATTCAATAATTTGGTGCAAAGTCCACTGGAGAGAGCACAACTTGCTTCCCAGAATTTTGTTTGCCTGGCCCTCGCAGGAAAACCCACTGGTTAATCAACAGTACTTTCCAATAAGCCCTCCATTCTCCCTCAGAAATCGAAACTGGGAAAATGTCCGGGCACTTTTCTGCCAACATTGAGATTCCGTCGTGAACTCTGAGAGTAGGACTTGTGTTTTAGCCGGGTGATGCAGAACCTACAGAAATCTACACACCTTGTAGGGCCTCTGCTTTGACCCTCTACCATTGGCTGAGTGAAATACAAGGACACAGGTTGGAAGAGGTCCTCTAGTCAGTTCCTCACCCTTAAAGGATTCAGGAGTTCAAATGAAAAGAGATTGAAAAAGGGGAAACAAGCTAGAGTGCGTTTGAGAGATGACTCCAGCAGGATGGTAGTGGATTGCTCTCTCTGACTCTTTCTGTCTGCCTCTCTCCATCTTTATCTCTCTCCATCTCTTTCTGTCTGTCTGTCTGTCTGTCTGTCTGTCTCTCTTTCTACCTCAATTCATTTGGTTTAAACAGTGTCATCTTTCAAAAAGACAAACACCCTGGAAAGGTCAATGCACACTCAGTTATCCATACATCGTGTAAATTATTTGATCTGCTTGTTTTCCCTCTGACCCTTGACAAGAGACCCACTCGCTGAGCAAATGGCAATTTTATGAGGGAGTTTTGAAGGGAGCACGGATTACATTGCTAAGCAGGGGAGGTGGGAGAGGGGGACAGAAGAGGCACTTCAGGTGGCTTGTCCTTGGCAACAGAAACCCTTGGACCATTCTGTTATGCCTTTGCAACTGGACATCAAGGTGGTTCAGTGGCTAGAGCACTGGGTCTGGGGTTCAAAAGCTGAGTGTTCAAATTCAGCCTGAGACACTTTCGGGCTTCGATTAGGACAAATTGCTTCATGTCTGTTTGCACTGGTTTCCTTGTTTGTAAAATGAGCTTCAGATCAGTGCCTTCCTTACAGGTCTTTGTGAGGATCAGAGATAATGTTTGTGAAGCATTTAGGGTAGTGCTCGGCACATAGTAGGTGCTTAATAAAGGCTTATTCTCTCTCCCCTTTCTACTCTGATGGGACCTGTAAGACTTGTTTCTCCATGTGTGTGGTCTTTACCTTTACCTTTATCACAATCAAAAAAGGACATTTGTGGAAAGTCCAGCTACACATTATGGGTTTAAAAGTTTTTGTGGGCTAAACTGGAAAGCGAACTGCTATTGTTTACATGGGAAAATATTGCCCAAGCGCCAAATGTGATATTTATGATTCAATGATTTGTTGAGCTCCAAGGACGCTGAAGGCTGCCTCGATATTCAATTTGTCATAATACCTAGCAACCCACCGGCATCTTCCATTTATATTTAAGGCCCAGATTAAATGCCATCTCTTTCATAAAGCCTCCCTGATTTTTCTCCCCTCAAAATCTTCCCTCCCTCCCAGAACCAGTACCCATTTGCCAGGTATTACAGATGTGTTTGCTTTATTGCTATTCCTTGAGTGCTGCAACCATATCTTATCCACCTTTGTGTCTTAGCACAGTACTTTGGTCATAAAAGGTGCTCAATAAATGAAGAAATGAGTGATTGAATGAATAAGAACCTTGAAAAACATGAAATATATAGAGGGTTTTATATGGATGGAGGGACCAATTTCCCCCCTCCCCCCCCTTTCTTCCTCTCTCTCTCTCTCTCTAATGATTGATACTGGTAGTGACTACCTGATTAGACTTCAATTGTAGGTCATGGAACTCCCTTCCCCGTAGGAATTGTCTCACACATGTCCAGAGATGGCTCGCTTAAAAAGACTTCCCTCGTCAAGGGTAATAGGAGGCAATGGGCGAGAGTGTCTCCTCAGGGTCCAAAGCTCTAAATCTATGACGTTATTTTATGATGAAGGCCACATTGGTCATCAGCTTGGGAATATGAGTAAATGTATTACCTATTCGAGGCTAAGGGGATATTCCAAAGGAAGAGGGAAAAGATGGCTAATTTAGTCCCTGCTTTTGGGGAGTCCCTAGAGAAACAAGGAATAAAATGAAGGAATTTAGAGAAGGGGAATGGGGGTAGTTTGAGAAGAGGAAATGGCCATAGAAGAGAGACCCCGCTCCTCCCCTCCCCAGCTTTGGTCAGACCTTGGTCTGAGGTGGGCGCTGTCTCACCTTCACATAGTCATATTCACAGAGGTAGGAGGATTCCAGGTCAAAGTGCATGAAGTACAGCTTGATCCTAAACCCCTCGGGCACTGTGATGTTCCAGGTCACTTCGGAGTCACTGGGATAGGAATCAGGGAAGTTGGGTGACTGGATCTCCCCAAACATGTCGTTCAGTTCCACAATGTTGGTAGAGGCTCTCGGCAGCCACATGTACAGGGAGCAGCAGAGCAGGAAGGCCCTGAAAGATAGGGAGGGGGGCACAGGGAGTCAGGGAGCTTTCCAAGAGCACTTGTGTCTGGAGGGACTGATAAAGAAAGGGAGCTCTGGGCTTGATGTCCTAGAGGGAGATTTTGGTTTTGGCGTCATTGTTGATCTGACTCCAGAAAATAAGACTAAAAACTCACATCGATGATATGCAATATGCTTTTGTTAAAAACTCTACAAAGCCAAGAAACAACATGGTGTAGCCAAGCTGAGAGACTCAGGATGATCTGAGTTCAAGTGCTAGGACTGGATGCCTGCCTACTGATTGTGTCACCTTGGGCAAGTCAGGTGCCTTTCTGCACTGTAGGCAATTCCCTAAAACTCTAGGTTATAGAGCCTGGTCTGACATGCATAGAGAGGGAACTCCTCCTTGGGACCACCTTCTATCAAGGAAGACACAGGCACAAAAAACCCAAAATTAAAAATAAAACCACAGTATCAGAAGGCCCAGTATTATTGTCCCCAGCTGAGCACACTGATGCTATGGGATGTTGGGTGCCTTGCTTGGTTATACAGCTCCTCAGGGGCAGTGGCCAAATTGGACTCAAGTCCGAGCTCTGACACACCATTCCCTTTTCTCCAACAGTTTTATTCATCTTAAACTTCTTTTTCAGCCTGTCCCGAGTTGCTGTTAGGTTGCACGATGGATAGAATATTGGGCCTGGAATCAGGAGGACTCCTCTTCCTAAGTTCAAATGTGACCTCAGTCAGTTGCTAGCTTTGTGATCCTGAGCAAGCTATTTAACTCTGTCTCATCTATAAAATGAGCTAGAAAATGATAATGCAAACCATTGCAGTATTTCTGCCAAGAAAACCTCAAATGGAATCACGATTATTAAAATACGACTGAACAAGTGAGTGAACAACAGCAACTGATAAATGGTCAAAGGATTTGAATAGAAGTTTTCCCAAAAACTCATCTAGTCATGTAAAATACTCTAAATCAAATTAAATTAATGCAAATTAAAATTGCATTTTAAATTTGCAGATTAAAACCACTCTGAGGTACCACCTCACACCTATCATATTGCTTAACATGAAAGAAAAGAAAAATGACAAATGCTGCAGGAGATGTGGAAAAATAGGTACATTAATGCAGTGTTGGTGGAGTTGTGAACTGATTCTATCTACTGTTCTGAAGAATAATTTGGAACTATGCCTACAGGGCTATACAATGATATCACTACTAGGACTGTATCTCAATGAGACCAAAGAAAAGGGAAAAAGACCCATATCTACCAAAATATTTATAGCAGCTCTTTCCATGGTGTCAAAGAATTGGAAATTGAGGAGATACCTGTTGATTGGAGAATGACTGAACAAGCTGTGCTGTATGATTCTGATGGGATTCTGTTGTTCTATAAGAAATGGGGAAGAGGATGATTTCAAAAAAACCTGGGAAGACTTGTACGAGCTGATGCAAAGTAAAGTGAATAAAAGTAGAAAAACCTTGCACAAACGGCCACACCGTAAGGATGATTAATTTGAAACTCAGTCAATTCCAAAAGGACTCCAAAGGGACTCATGATCAAAAATCCTATCCACCTCCAAAGAAAGAACTGATGAACTCTAAGTGCAGATTGAAGCATATTTTTTCACTTTCTTTTTTTTCTTGCAGCATAGTTAATATGGAAATATATTTTGCATGACTTCACATGTATAATGGGTATCATATTGCTTGCCTTCTCAATGCATGGAGGAGGAGTGGGAGGGAGGAAGAGAGTTTGGAACTCAAAATAAAAAATGTTTAAAAAAAAGAAAAATCATAGTTGAATTGCCTTAATTCATATCTGATTTTTGGCCAAATAAAAAGATGTAAAGATTAAAACATTTAAAAAAAATAAATGGTTTTTATTACTTTGCATGATATTTATGTGCATCCTTATCATATCTCTCAGGAGAATGGAAGTGCCATGAACATGGGGAGATTTGCTTTTTGCATTTGTAGCAGTAAATGTTTAACATATATTTTTGGAATTGAGTTTTTGAGGAGAAGGGGATAAGGGTGTAATTTAACCAATAAGTCTGTCTCCAAGAGAGGTAACATGATAGGTTAGAAAAGGCAATGACTTTGATTCAAATCTTTTCTGGTATTGCTTGTATAATTCTGCTCTGTAAGGTGAGGGGGCTAGATTACTTGACTTCTCAGGGCCCTTCCAGATCTAGAATTATGATCCCTAATGATATCATAGAATTTCAATAGTTTATAGAGCCCATCTCTGAGTGAGGATCCTGGAGGAACGGAGGAAGGAAGTTACATGTCTGCCTGGCTATGGCCCAGAACCTTTAACTTGTGATTCCAAGGACCGTGCTCCAGCCTCTTGTCCATTCATAAGCAACATTCTGGTGCTACTCCTTCATCCCCTACAACATTTAGAAAACCTCAACATTTGGACTCTGTGATGAGAATATATAATATTTTCAAATTTGCAAAGCGCATTGTATATAGCATCTCATTTGAGGTTCCCAACAAACTTGATAGATACTACTGAAGATGATGAAACAGAGTAAGTGACTTGCCCAGGATCACACAATCAGTTAGAGATGCAATTTGAACTCAGGTCTTCATGACTCAAAAGTCAGAGTACTACCTACTATGCCACATTGCCTTTGATGACCTATAATGGGAATGGATGGGAATGGTATCATCTCTTTCCTCATTATCTGTCCTACATACTGGTTTAGCTCAAGGATCAGCCTTGCCTTCACTATCATGACCCAAATTGCATAAGGTTGAAAGGTCTATTTTGTTTTTCCATTGCTCTTTTTCCAAGCCATGACATCAGGACTTTGGTTTCCCCAGCCCATTTTGGTGGGGATTGATTTACTTGACATTCTCTTTTCCCCGGCCCTATATCCTCATAATGATTTCAAAAAGTTCTAAGTCAATGCCCCGTTCACATATTAAGACAAGCCATGGTGCTCACTTTGAAAATTGCTTTAAGCTGCAAAGCGAGGATTGTAAATGCCAACAGTAATTCACCACCAGCCTTCTTTTTCCCTGCCCTCAAATGTCTGAGCTTGTTAGTCAAGGCATTGTCCACCCAGCCTCCAGCAGCTGCTCTCTATTAGCAAGGAGAAAATCCAACCAGTGTCTTTGGAGAGAATGATAGGATCACCACCCTGCTGGTCACAGTTCTGATACTCAGGGCACCGTCTTTTTCCTTGGAAGAGAGAGCATTTCTTTGTGACTGTGATGAATTGGGGAGGGGAGGCACAAAGTCCCCCTCCTTCTTATTCCCAAGAAGGGTGAGATCAGCCATTAGCAAAATGAGGGAAGGCAGAAAAACCTGGATTTGCTTCTTGTGCTCACAACTTTTACATTTATGGTAGTTTTTACTTAGTCACTTAACCTGTTTCCTTATCGACAAAACATTGCTAATAATAGTCCTTTGATTTCTTCATACGATAATATTGTGAGTAATCTATTAAGCAAGAAACATTTATTAAATGCCTACTATGTGCCAGGCACTGTGCTGGGTGCTAGGGCTTCAAAGACAAAAATGAAACCCTACCCTGGAAGAGCCTTCCCTTCTTATGGGAGGAGATAATATATGCCTACTAGCCAAAGCAGATACAAGATAACCTTGGAGAAGTAGATATAGCAATGGCAGGGACCTGGAAAAACCTCAGGTAAAAGTTAAAAAAGAGTGTCATACAAATTGATGTCTTTGCAACCACCCCACCAAAATGGGCTGGGGAAACCAAAGCCCTGCCGACGTGACTTGGAAAAAAGAACAGAGGAAAAAATAGACCTTTCATCCTTGTTCCAGATTTGAACTCAGCCCTTCCAGATCATACTCTATTCACTGGGCTACCTAGCTGCTGGATTATCACACAGGTAACCTACTCTGTGCAGAAGCCAGGGACCCAGAGCTGTCACATCCTCTCTGTCAGTTCCTTTTCTCTGTCACTTCTTGTCTCCCTGTGAAAAGGATCAGGAATGTGGCTTTGCCAGTAGTCCTCACATACAGAAAGGAAGATGGAGGAAATACAGAGAGAGCCTGAGGTCAGGTCATCTAACTAACTGTAGGCTTGGTCTGAAGTCTGTTTTGTCTGAAATGTTTTGCTTTTCATTTGTTTTATTTTGACTTCATATAGATCACTGTTCATCACAATCAAGTCAAATTAATTCGATAAGCACTTATTAGGCACCTATCACATACAAGGTATGTTGCTTGTCTCTTGCGGTACAAAAACTAAAACAGTTCCTGTCTTTGAGGTTCTTAGATTGTGTTTCTTTTTACATATCAAAACAGATTCATCTTGAAGAAAAGATCAGAGGGTCAGACTTTTGGCTCCCCTTTGTGATTCCAATGGAGTTAAATCTAGATTAATTTAAGGGGCCCAATTAGTGCCCTCAGCTTAAGGGTTGTTGCCTCCCACTGAGGCATCTTGGGACTTGGGAAAGGACTTCTGGACTTAGAATCAGAAACATTTGCGTTCAGATCCTGCCTCTGCCACAGCTACTTGCACAACCAGGCTAATTTAGAGGTAACCAGTCAATCAAAAAACATTTATCATGCACCTACTGTGTGCCAGCCACTGTGCTAAGCAAAAGATACAAAGAGATACAAGAGATGATACAAAGAGATACAAAAGATACAAAGAGATACAAGAGATGATACAAAAAGATACAAAAGATACAAAGAGATACAAAAGATACAAAGATACAAAACCCCCTGATCTCATGGGGAGAGAAACATGCCCCCGTACATTTAAAAGCCGGGCTATAGACAAGATGAAGATGAAAAAATTAACAAAAGGAAGGCACTGGAATTAATAGGGCCAGGGAAGGTTTCCTGAAGAAAGTGTGGTTTTAGTTGGGACCTAGAAGAAGCCCAGGAGGTCAGTGGTCAGAGATGAGGAGAGAGAGTTTCAGGCATGGGGGACAGTGGGGAAGAACACCCCGCAGCATCAAAAAGCTAAAATGAGAGGATTACTGGGGTTTGGGAAGCTGGCTTCAACTCTGAGATTCCTCTCTGGGTAAAGTCTCTATGCCTCAATTTCCTTAACTATCAACTAAGGGAGTTAGATCAGATAGTCCGAGCTCTAGGGTCTGAGCTTTTGAGCCTTAGCTTCCCTACATGTAAACTGGTGAGGAAAGCACCTTGTAAACCTAAATGGGCTTTAACTGAACCAGCCTCTGCGACTTTAGGCTGAAAACCAATGTTGATCTGCATCAGTAGAGGGACTAGTTTCCTTGGGAGGTCCAAATTCCAATGGAGTTTTAAAAAAAGGGATGGGTCTCTGTCCATGCTGAACTTACTGGGGGTGAAGGAGGAGTCGACTGCCCCAAGCACAATAGAAATGAATAATATTATGTGCCCCAGATTGGGATGGGGAACTTCTGGGAGGGTCCCACAGATTTGGATGGGGAGCTTCACTGCAGCTTGGTGACTCTACAATTTACCATCTTAGAGAGTCTAGACAAGCATTGAGAGGGTACATGGCACTGACCTTACATGTATCCAAGGTGGAACTTGAACCCTGGTGTTCCTGGCTCTGAGTGTGGCTCCCGATTCCCTTAGAGTCTCTTTGGGGGTAATACCTCCCAGTGACGTGGATTGCAAAGTGCTCTGCCCGGGCTCTATCATCAGAACCCCTACCTCAGTAAGAGAATTGCTGCAGCCACTACTAGGGAAGCAGGAGGTCTGCAAAGTACCTTTATGCCTCAGTTTTAGTTTTATTTTTTTAATTTAAATTTTAAAATTTTATTTTATGTTTTTTTATGACTCATTTTCAATTTTTCCATAGTGACCATGGATTAGTCACTTCTGCTCCTTGTGCCTCAGCTTCCTTTTCTGTAAAATGGGGGTGATGGCCAGGTCTGTTCCAGATATAAATAGATGGTCCTAATTGTGCCTTTTTTCTGTACCTCAGTTTCTTAAGTTTCTAAGAGGAGGGAACTGGGACGAGATAACTTCCTTCTAGCTCTGATTTTTTGATTGCTGTTTTAGCAATAGGGAAGCTGAAGCGGGGAGAAGGGCTTTGTCGGGGATCTCAGTCAGTGCCCGGAATGGGATTGGAACCCAGCAAGACCAAGGTCATTCTAGCTCTAAGTCTTCTGCCCTCTGACGCCTTTCTCAATCGAGAGGAAAATCAGCTGGGGAGAGGGAGGGAATGGTAACGTCTGGGGATCAGCCACATCTGCAGAATTTGGGGGGCTTTTAGGGGTGGTTGTCAAAGCAGCATCCCAAGCTGTTATTAGAAAAATCCCGAGGGGCTTCTGAGCTGGGAGATTTCTCCACCCCTAAGTGGGAGAGCAGCTCGGCTTGGGGTAGAGGGGGGCTCAGAGCCCGCCAGAGCCCTTAGCTTTAGTCCAAGGTCCGGAAAGCAGCCTGGAAGTTTCTGCTCTTTTTGGGGAGGGTCCCGGCGCTCTGTCTCCGTGCTCTGGTCATCTTCCACTAAAAAGGCTCAAGCTATATTTGCCCGATTCCAGTTGTCTGGGCAGTGACTTATGGGGGACTTTATGTACCCTAGTGACAGGTTTTATTTATTCAAATTGAAGTTTAACTGGCAAACTTCTGAAGGATTGGGAAACCACAAGAGCCTGGCAGTGGGGAAATGGACTTTTCTATTCCAAACAAACACACACCCAACACACACACACACACAGAGCAACAAGCAGCCCCCTCCCCTGGCTCCCCCCTCCCCTGGCTCCCCACTCCAGCGCTCCTGACAGAGGCAAATGCCTGCTTATTTCAGAGGAGGAAGCACAGCAAAGATCCCAGCTGACAGAAAAGAAGGCACCTTCTTCTAAAGGCAGGATCCAGAGCTTGCTGGAAGGGGTGTGTGTGTGTGTGTGTGTGTGTGTGTGTGTGTGTGTGTGTGTGTG
>JAJPUD010008240.1:81332-92973 GCA_023553655.1 Myrmecobius fasciatus
GCGCGCAGCTTTCCGCGCCGTCTGCCCGGGGCCGCTCCAGAAAGCTTTGGGAACGGGCTGCACGGAAGTTCCTCCGGCCGCTGCTGCCCGCCTACCCGCGGCTCGGACGCCGTCTGCGCCACAAGGTCCCTGAGCTTCAGCCGGCGACGTCTGGCCCGGGGACGAGATGGGTCTCCCTTTGTGACGTCATCTGGGGCTTTTGTAAGGATGATGTCATAACCTGAGAGACTTCCAAACGGGGGGGGGAGGGCAGTGGGGGTACGTGAAGGGGAGCAAGGATCGTGGCGGAGCGTAATATAGGGGGGCAGCTTTCCTTCAGGTGCCACTGAGCAAATGGTTTGCCCTTTCTGGATCTAGGTCTCTTTATATGTAAAATTAGAAATTGGGAGTAGAACTTCAACCAGTCAGTCAACCAACAATCAAGCAATCAACCAGGCCCCTATTAAACACGGACGACTTCCCAGGCACAGTGCTAGGCACGTGGGCTGCAAAGACAAAAAGCCCCGAAATGATCCTGGCTCTCGGGGAGCCTCTCTTCCTCAACATAACGTAATGGCGCCCAATCCTAGTCTTGTCCACTTTCCTTAACTAAAGTTAACGAAACTAATTTCCTTCACTAAAATTAACTAAACTAGTTCTTTTCACTACAGTCCATGACTTTAAAGTGGCTTTCCCAAATGGCAGAGACACATTTTGAACCCCTGGCCTCCAGGGCCAAATCCAGCACTGCTCCCACTGTGGTGCCTTTCCATCCTTAGTCCTTCTCTACTTCCTAGGATCCATGGATGAGCCGGAGACTCTTGGCTGTCCTGTCGTTACCATTACCTGTTCTTGTAACTCGCCTCAGAGTCGATGAGAAAAAAATAATAACGCTTGTTTAGAAAAACATCATTAAGAAAGACTCAAATCTGAGGACAAAATGTTTCATGTGGTTGATTAGGAGCTGCGTTTGTGCTTGGTTCACATAAATTCAGGCTATTCATTCCTAATTCAATATGATTAGAATCACAGAATTGGGGAGCTTCAGGGGCTACCCAAGGAGACCCATACTTGAACTAGAGTATCCTCTATGGGTTTTTTCCTTCTTATCTATCTAGCGTCTACCTACCTACCTACTTATCTATCTATCTAGATCTAGGTCTATCTATATATCTATCTCTAGATCTGTCTATGATGTACGTGTGTGTTCCTCTCTTGGTTCTGATGACTTCATTCTGCATCAATTCATACAAGTCTTCCCAGGCTTCTCTGAAATCACCCCCTTCACCATTCCCTCCTCCCCCCATAGTATTTCATCCCCTCACCGTTTGTTCAGCTGTTCTCTGATTGCTAGATCTCCCCTCTTAGATTCTCATTCGTTGCCACTTGAAAAAAGTTATAGATGTTTCTGTAGATCCTTAGAATTTGTTTTGCTTAGGGCTCGTTTCCCTCTTAATTCCCCATCCTTTTAATTCTCTGTTCTCACCTTTCCCCCGTTGTTGTTGTTGTTGTTGTTGTTGAGTGAAATTTATTTCTGAATCCAATTGTGAGCTGTGTATGTGTATTCTTCTTTTCTTTGACTAGTTCAGATAAGAATGAGGGTCAATAAATAGGCTTCTACCTGTATACACTGATTATATGAGGCAATTTCCCTCAATTTTCCTTTCTCTTCTCAGTGAATTTCTCTTCCTCTTTTTTTTATTGTTCTTTTAAAGTCATCAAGACATAATGGAACCGCTAGCAGACTTTCTGTCTAATTAGACTCTCTTTATGATCCCTAATAAATATATGGCTTAAAATGGATGTATGTATCATATTTTTATATTTGAATGTAAGCGGTTTATCCTTCTTTAGTCCTTGATGATTCAGTTGTATCTATTTTTTTAATGTTTCTCTTAAATCCTGCATTTAAACTTTAAAGTTTCTATGCAGTTCTGGCATTTTATCAAGAAGCTTGGAAATCCTCTATTTCATTGTCTATTTTATTTCAGTATTAAAAGTCTTTTTTTCTGGTTGCTTGCAGAGTTTTTTTTCTTTGCCCTGTGATTTTAAGATTTTTTGAAATATGAAGATATATCTAGGTCCTTTTTTTGGGTCATGGCTTGCAAGTAGTCCAGTGATTCTTAAATATCTTTCTACTCAATTTGTTTTCCATGTCAGTTGTTTTCACTGTGAGGTAATTTCTATTTTCTTCTACTTTTTGATTTTTTAAATTTCATTTTTGATTTATACACTAAAACATTTTCATAGCATAGTACACCAAAATGATTATCGCACACGAAACTGCAAATCTACTATGGACAACTTACTCATCCTTTTAAATATACATCAAAATTATCATATAAATTTCTTTTTATTTTCTTCCCACTCCTCTTCCACCCTAGAAATGACTTTTAATATTTCTTGTTGTCTCATAGAATTATTAGCTTCTATCCGATTATTTTAATTTTTAGGGAGTTTGTCGCATGGGCAAGGCTTTATATTTCAAACTGTTAATTCTCTTTCCGATTCTTTCTTCCTTACAACTCACTTAATTTCAAAAATTTCCTCCGGTATTCTCATTTAATTTCCCCCAATGTAATATTATTTCATTTAATATTTTAGTCACATATAAATATGTTGAAATTTTTAAAATTTGATTTTCAAAATTTCTCCCTCCTTCCCCTTCCTATCCTTCAGAAGGCAAGTAATTTGATATAGATTTATAATTTACATGTTATGTCATGCAAAACATTACCATATTAACCATGTCACAAAAGAAAATACAGACCAAAAAACCTCCCTACGAAAAATAAGATTAAAAAAACAGCATGCTTTGACATTAATTCGGACTTCATCAGTTCTTTTTCTGAAAGTGATTAGCATTTTTCATCATAAATCCATTATTTTGATTAGAACAGCTAGTTGATTATTATACAATATTGCTGTTTCTATGTATAATGTTTTCCTAGTCTTGCTCACTTCACTTTGCATCAGTTCATGTCTTCCCAAGTTTTTCTTTTGTGAATGTGTGTGTGACCATCCTGCTCATCATTTCTTATAGCACAGCAATATTGTCATAGAATATATACCACAATGTGACCATTCCCCAACTGATGGGCATCCCCTCAATTTCCAATTCTTTGTTACCATCAATATGAGTTCTTTTCCTTTTTATTTGCTGTCTGAGGTACAGTCCTAGTAGTTTTGATTTCTTCTTCTGAAAACTGGCTGTTCATACCCTTCCTTATCGATTGGGAAATGATTTATATTTTTATAAATTTGACTTAGTTCTCTCTATATTTGAGAAATATCAGAGAAACTTGCTGCAAAATTTCCCAGGCCCACTTTTCTGCTTTCCTTCTAATCAAAATTAATTTAATTTAATTTAATCAAAATTATTCATTTTATATCCTGTAGTGCTCTGTATATCTTGTTTGGTTATAAATTTTTCTCTTGTCCATTGATCTGACAGATATAATTTTCCTTGCTTCCCTTATTTGCTTATAATATTAACTTTTATGTCTAAGTCATGTACCCATTTGGACCTTATCTTTGTACATGGGGTGGGATGCTGGTCTGTACATAGTTTCTGTCAAATCGTCTTTCAGTTTTCCCAGAAATTTTTATTAAATAGGGAATTCTCATCACTAAAACTTGGATCTTTGGGTTTATCAAATACTACATATTTCATTTCACTAAACATTTTTTATGCTCTTAAAAACAATAATTAAAATTCTTGCTTCATCCAGGGATTCTAGTTAATTTGTTGTCAGTCTGTTTTGGGTTTTTTTTTTTTTTTTGAGAGTTTGCTTGTAGATATTTTGGAGTCTCTTCTTCTGTAGGAAGTATTCCTGTCATCATGTTAGCACCTTATGATAGGATTCTTTTTTTCCCCTTCTCATTCTTCCAGTCTACTTCCTGACTTTAGGTTTGATGTTAGGGCCAGGTTCTGTGCCCTTCTGGAGGGAAGATCTCAGCTGATCTTTTTGCTGCTTTCTTGGGCTTTTGAAGATGATGTTTTTCCAGAATCTCAGGAACAGCTCAGGCTAGGGACCTGGAAGCTTTCAAAGCTCTCAGGATGGTCTGATTTAGGGCAAAGTCTGTTTGCTGCTTCCTGAATTGAACCCTGTGAATTCCTGAACTGCTTTTGATTCTGAGCAGCAATAGACTGCTGTATTGGGAGACTCTTTAAGCCAGCTGGAAAGCTTCCGAGTAATAGAACTGCAGGCTTCTTTTTGGTCTGGGGTTCCTGCCCTGATTATTTCTCTGCAGGCTTCAGATTGCACTGTAAACTGGAACTGAGATTCTGCTGTGCTCCTGGGGTCAAACCCACACTGCTTCTGTTTTCTTCTTTCTCCTTTCTGGATAAACTACATAGTGCCTACAATTGTTCCTTACCCAAGAATGGAATGTCACTCTTATGTTTGGTTCTTCTATTCAGTCTGCCTTTCATCTGTAACATGGAACTGGAAAATGAACAATAAAGCTGCCAGATGGCACCTTTTTCTGAATCCCACACAGATTTAGGTTTCTTGGTGCTGGATCTGGGACTACTTCTTGCTCTCTCTGTGCTGGAGCTCTGCTCTTTTCCTGTCCAGATAAACAGTGTCTACATATCCCTCCATTGCCCTATGCTTTCCTAACTGGAAAAAAATTATTATGACTTAGTTTTAAAAAATTTCTTTATCAGGTTTGGTTTCATATATTTTTCTAGATCAGTTTGGAGGAGTTTGCACTTCTCGTGATATTTCTTCCTGATCCACCACCTTGGCTGCCACAAACATTCATTAAATAGACATTATGCTGGGTCTTAGAGATACAAAACCAAAAATGAAATAAGTTCTCAAGGAACTCATTGTCTATTGAGAGAATACAGATACATAAATGTAAAATAATCTTAGAAGAGAAAGAAGACCAAACAACTGAGGTGAGAGTGAGGAATCAGTGCCTCAGTTTCCTCATTCTTACTCTTACATAGGTTGAAGGAGGATCTTGTGAAGTTCAAAAAGTCCAGAGGATTTTAAATTTTCCATAAGCATCCTAGAAGCATTCATGTATCCATGGAATAGCTGCTGTACTGTCAGCATCAGAGCCCAGGAGAGACTGGATGCAATTTAAGTCTCTACAAAAAACAAAACAAAACAAAACAAAACAAAACAGCAGAAAAACAAATTAAAAACAAAGCTTAGACCACACCTAAGGGAAACATCTTAAGAACTCAAGCAAAAGGATTTTGGGAAGAACTGCCCCTTTGCCTCAGATGCTCTCTAAGCTTGAGCCCATTTATCCCTTGTTGGCAATCTTAGAGAGCTGCTAAATCCAAAATACTCATTACCCTAGAGGCTAGCTCTCTAGTGACAGATATACTGTCAGTCCTTGGGACTCATTCAACATCTTTCCAGCTCATCGAGTCCTGCTGCAGCTTAATATTAGGAGTCTGGGAACCCAGGCTCAACACTGCACCCTGATGAGACATTCAAGTTGGACTTCATGGCTGCAGCTTCTAATCCATACTTAAGAGCACATTCATTATTATTCTTTTTAAAAAATGTTCTTGGCTCTTTAAAAATCTTGAAGAATGTCTTTGTCTTTATCTTTTGATATGATAATTATGTGTCTGGAGTTTGTCCTTGTGATGGACCTATGGACCCCCCTCTCCCAACCCCCTTTCCCTTTGGAGTAAGTAATTCCTCCTATTCTGGGAAAGTTTTTCCCCCAGTGATTTGTTTTCATGCCGAGCCATTTGTGTCTCTTATGTTTATTCTCCGGGATTCCAATTAATCTAATCTCTGACCTTCCCGATCAGTCTTTCACGTCAGTTCCTTTATCCTGAATTGTCATTATCTTCAGAGTTCTGTGACACTTAGGCTTTGTCCTTTACTTTTATTCTCATTAAATGTTTCACTTTTGTCTGGAATAGGATCCTGGTGCTTCCTACAGAGCCTGGCACTTAGTAGGCACTTTAGAAATTCTTCTTTTACTTCTTTCATTTGTTTAAAAACCTCCTCTTTGCTAGCTGACCTTTTTGTATATTGCTCTTTTAACTCTTGTGTTCTGTGCTGTGGCAGAAGTCCCTTGATGTGTTATCCAAATTATTTTACCTTTTTTATTGTCTTGGATGGCTCCGATTGCAGTTTCAGCTTCCAATTCTGTGTAAGAATTGTTCCTTTTAAATTGAAGATCTCAATCACTTCAAATCAGAAGCTGATTTTTCTTTCCCTCACTCCTTAACTTGTAGATGAACTTCTTTTTTTGTTGTTTCTCTGGGGGGAAAACACTTCCCCTTCTCTTCAATATCTTATGAGGCAACTAACTTTTATACTTAGAGAATCCAGCAATGGAGAGGGCAAGAGTCCTGCCTGTCACCTCTTATACTTTATCTCAGTGGGAGCTGGAGTGGGGACAGGGTTGGAAGCTGCAGCAGCTACAGGTAGCCATGGGTTTTTTTTTTTTTACCTGTACTTCTCTCTCTCTCTCTCTCTCTCTCTCTCTCTCTCTCTCTCGGCAATTGGGGTTAAATGACTTGCCCAAAGTCACACAGCTAGGGAATGTTAAGTGTCTGAGATCACATTTGAACTCAGGTCCTCCTGATTTCAGGGCTGGTGCTCTATCCACTGCCCCACCTAGCTGCCCCTGTGCTTCCATCTTTTAATCATCTCCAATTTATTGCAGACATAGCTTATTGGCACATATTTGTTTGCTTGTTGGATCTCCTGGTGGTGTATGAGCTCCCCAAAGGAGACTTTTGCTTCTTTTTATATCCTAGGCACTTAGCACAGTGCCTGTCATATAGTAGGTGCTTAATATATGCTTATTGACTGACTGACTTCAGTGTATCTTTCCCTCTTGGTGAATCTTTAATTTCCCCCACAGCATCAGGCTAACAAGGTATCAAGTAGAGAACAAGTTCATATACAGATGACTCCTCTCCAAGCTGATAATAGACTGCCAAGAAAACTCTCTTTTGGTGAGCTTAATCTCCCACCCATGGTCACTTCATATGTGGGGGACGCCTTTGGACTTGCTGGTCCGGCAGCCCTTCCTCTGGTGGGCCCCACCTTCCTCGAGGGCCTTTGCGGTCCACATGACTCATGTGCCAGTGAACAGCCAGATTCTGGTTTTCTCCTCCACATCATGGCTCTGTGCCCCGCTGTTCTGCTTTGCCTCCCACCGTGGTCCAGGAGCCATTTCCTCGGCAAAGCCTTGGAAACGACACTGTTGCTGCTGTACTATATCTGTTACTGCCAGCTGCTCCCTGTTGTGGTCAGTCCCTCAGGGAAACATGGCAGCTCTTTTGGAATGAGACATCCCAGGATGACATGGCTCAGGATTAGGCCACAAGCATGGCCCCCATGTTAGTCAAGCCTACAGCCCCACCTGCTGGCCTGTGAGGGGGCCATTCATCCATCAAGACCTGGAGACAGCCACTTCTCAACCAGAGGGCTGACCAGGGTGTTCTCTCCCGGCTGAGCCAGGGTCACTCCGTCCGGTTCATCTTTTCCCTGACTTGCAGCTCTCGCACTCTGTCCCTAGACTTGGTCAATATGTACTGCTGAGTGTTTTGGAGCAGGGAAAAAAACACCCCTTTCTATTTAACTTTCTCCTGTCATTTTCTCTTCTCCTTTCTCCCTGAACTCCCATAAAATACCAGGTTATGCAAATTGCCATTAGAAATACGAAAAGGTGTCTCTCCCACCCTCCATATCAATCTGTTGCCTTCTCCAATCCCTTCCTCTGCCTCTGACACTGCTCCTTCTCTGCTAGCCCTCTCCCTTTGTAGGGGGACTAGTTTATTATAATAATCTTCTGTTCAGTCTTTTTGCCTTGATTTCCCCCTTTACAACTTTCCTTAACCTTTGCTCCCCTTCGCTGTACTGGTGATCCTATGCCCAAACCTCCTTGTCGTTCTTCCCATAGGATGCTCCATCTCTTGACTCCATGCATTTTTACTGGCCTTCTCCTGGTCCTGGAGTGCTTTCCACCCTCACTTCTGACTTCCTCAGCTTCCGGTGGGTGCCCTCTCTTCTTCCTACAAAAAAAAAATTTCCTGACCCTCTTTCATTTTTTTTTTTTTTTGCTGAGGCAGTTGGGGTTAAGTGACTTGTCCAGGGTCATACAGCTAGGGAATGTTAGTGTCTGAGGCCAGATTTGAACTCAGGTCCTCCCGACTTCAGGGCTGGTGCTCTATCCACTGTGCCACCTAGCTGCCCCTCCTGACCCTGTTAAGGCTATTGCCTTCCCTCTGGGATTATCTCCACTTTATCCTTTGTATTTCTCATTTGTACATCATTGTTTTCATGTCTGTGAAAATAGGAAATGTTTCTGCCTTTGTAGCGCCATTATTTAGCCCAGTGTCTGACACTTAATACATGATACTTATTAAATGCTTTTTCTTAATGACTGAAGAGAAGCAAAGAACAAATCAATGGCTCCCACCAATATTCCTGCTCCTTTGGCCCTGTTATACCTGGGAAAAGTCTGAAATCTCGAAAGGGAGTCGCTGAAAACTGTTATCCTGCCGAACTGGGCTGTGTAGGTAGGAGCCACAATGAGGAGAATGAGAAGACTGAAAGGTGACAAAGATCGGGGAGCCCGAGGAGCTTCACTCAACAAACACTTATGAAATAACTGCTGGGGGCCTGACACCCAGAAAAGTCCTGGGGACAAAGAGAAAAGGGAAAGGTTATAGGAAAAGTTATTGGGGAAAAACAGAAATAAGTGGAAAAAATACATACAAAGCAATGAGGAAGAAGGGAGGAGAGGAGAGAAGGTATTAGCAATGTGTGTGTGTGTGTATGTGTGTGTAAGAGAGAGAGAGAAAGAGACAGAAAAAGAGACAGAGACAGAGAGAGAGAGAGAAAGAGACAGGACAGAGAGACAGAGACAAAGAGAGAAAGAGAAAGAGAGAAGAAAAAGGAGGAGAAAGAGGAAGAGGAAAATAGAGAAAGAAAGAAAGGAGAAGAGATTAGAGGGATGACAAGAAAGATTAATAAACACTTTTGGTCCATACTTTCTAACACAGTGAGGTTTTCAAGCAAACAGTGGATGATGAGTTACTGAAACTGCTGAAGACAGAATATTCTTGTTCAGGTCCACACAGATTGGAGCAGGTTAACTCTGAGGTCCTTCAAACCAGGATATAATGCTGGTGTCTCTATTGGGTCTATATCCCAAAGAGATTTAAAAAAAGGAAAAGGGACCCCCATGTGCAAAAATAATGATAGCAGCCCTTTTTATAATGACAAGAAACTGGAAACTGATTGGATGTCCATCAGCTGGGGAATGGCTGAATGGTATGTGAATGTTATGGAATATTATTGTTCTATAAGAAACGACCAGCAGGATGATTTCACAGAGGTCTGGAGAGACTTTCAGGAACTGATCCTGAGTGAAGTGAGCAGAACCAGGAGATCGTTCTACATGGCAACACCAAAATTATCTGATGATCAATTCTGATGACGTGGCTCTTTTCATTAATGAGGTGATTCAGGCCAGTTCCAATAGACCTGTGATGGAGAGAGCCATCTGCATCCAGAGAGAGGATTGAGGACTGAGTGTGGATCACAACAAAGGTTTTTCACTTTTTTATTGTTGTTTATTTGCTTGCTTTTTTCCCTCTCATTTTTTCCCTTTTTGACTT
The DNA here is from genome assembly GCA_023553655.1 of Myrmecobius fasciatus. Classification (NCBI taxonomy): domain Eukaryota; kingdom Metazoa; phylum Chordata; class Mammalia; order Dasyuromorphia; family Myrmecobiidae; genus Myrmecobius; species Myrmecobius fasciatus. The sequence goes on from JAJPUD010008240.1 coordinate 90,934, forward strand.
GATTTTTCTTGTGCAATATGACAAATATGGAATTATGTTTAGAAGAACTGCACATGGTTACTCTATATTGAATTACCTTCTGTTTAGGGGAGAGGGGAGATGGGGAGGGAGGGACAAAAATATGGATGCAATGGTGAATGTTGAAAACTATCTTTATATTTTGAAAAATAAAAGGCTATTATAAAAGAAAAAAGGATATAATGCAGAAGATACTTTCTCATCAAGTGTGTGAAGGGATGGCTGTTATAATCTATACAATTTTTACTTCTCATTCAACTCCCTTTCCCAAATCCTTGAAAAAATCTTCATCTAAGTATTTTAATATAATTAACATGTAGTGGACTTCCTGCCATCTAGGGGAGGGGAGGGGACTAGGGGGAAAATTTGTAAAGGAAAGCTTTGTAAGAATCAGTGTTGAAGAACTACCCATACATGTGTTATGCAAATAAAAAGCTTTGAAAAATCTCCATCTAGTTAATTTTACTTAAAAACCTGGGGCTGCTCACTCTGGGATCACATCCTTCCCAATCATTCCTGCCAGAGATGGAAGGCTATAAGCCAACCTGGCCATAGTATTCCCCACTTACTAAGCCAATAAGTAGGCAGCCTCGGGAGCCTGACTGACCTAAGCAGGTCTCCTGAACCTCTCGTCACTATTAGGTTCATCTTCCATTTCTGAGCCTCCTCTCTGAGATCCTAAGCTTTCGAGGAAGAAGCTAATTCTTCTCCTCAAGCATCCCCCATCCCTTTTCTTGTGGATCTCTGACCCCAGCTGACTTGCAGTCCCTCTGTGTTTCATGTGTCTGGTTTTCATTATCCCATTCTGAGACTGGTATCCTGAATGAGCTTCTTCAGTGACAAGCTTGCCCGAAACATCAAGCTACACTCTCTAATAACCTCCTTTGTGCTCTTTATTGAAAATAAAGCTCGGATGCTCTTCAGGGCTTAGATGGTGACGACTGAATTTGCACCCTTTGTGGAAGAGAAGCAAAGTCCTTTCATCTCTCCATCCTGCAGAGCAGAACGTCATTGTGGGAGGCAACAAGAGGCGGCATTATGGGGTACTTCCAGCTCTCAGAACCGTCCTGTGGGCTAGGGCATTCAAACTGTGCCCTAAGTGTACAGGTAAGAAGACTGGAGCTTCAGGGGGCTCAGTGGTTGCTAGGATCACTCACCAAGTATATGCCTTTGAAGCCAAGTTTTCTGGGTCTTTATATGACACTTTCTAGTCCCCTGCAAAGCCTCCTGAATATGAAGGCAAAGACTGATCATTTTAAAAGCAGATTTTAAAGACTTCAACCATATGTCTAATAAAGACATCAGTACAGGAAGTGGTGAGTAAATAAGAAAAGGCAGAACAAAGGCAGTAATTGAGACACCACAGAAGAATCCGGAACTTCTTAGAACCCCTAGGGGAAAAAAGTAGCATTCTGCTGGACTCAGGGACACTAGTGGGCTAGCCCTCTCCCTCTAAGGGACTTCCCGCTCTGTCCTGATGCAGGGTACGCTGCTCGTGTTGCTCTCTGAGCTTTCTCCCCTATTCTCTAGCTCTTTACAACTCCACCCCAGACCCTGGGAAGAATCACTTAAAGCAAGTTTTGGTTCAAATCTAGAATCTCCTCAGAGGACACTATAAAGGTGTTAAATGGACCCTGAAGATCAGATATAGGACAGCTATTTATTTCCACCATATATAAGAAATGCTATGTACCCTGACCCAAACTGAGGCACGCAGGAGTAACTTGTAAGTGATATTTTAACCTTTGTCAAGTGATACTTAAACCGAAGCGTTTTGGGAAGTTGTTGAATGAGTTTTGTCACCTTTGCTTCAGCTGGGCACTGCTTGAACAGCTCCCCGAAGGTCTGTGTCCTGGCAGGTCAAGCTGTGGCTTGGGCTTATCCTTCTGCCATCGGTCATCTTCTCCAAGAAGGGCTGTAGTAGGTGCCAGGGGCAGGGAGAAGGCTCCTAAAAGTAAGGTTGGCACTGGCTTAGGAGCCCAGGATCTTCCGGCCTGCCATACTCACAAGGTTGTCTCCAAT
>JAJPUD010008241.1:386-26386 GCA_023553655.1 Myrmecobius fasciatus
TTTTTGTTTTTGTTTGACTGATTCTTGAAGTCTTATTGAGTCATTCATTTCAATTTGTTCAATTTTAATTTTTAAGGTATTATTTCCTTCAGTTATCTTTTTTAGGTCCTTTTGTAACTGGCCAATTGAATTTTTTGGTTCATTGCATTCTTTTTCCACTTTGCCAATTTTATTTTTCAGTGAATTGTTGTCTTTTTCCAATTCACCAATTTTGTTTTTCAGTGAATTGTTGTCTTTTTCCAATTCACCAATTTTGTTTTTCAGTTCACCATTTTTATTTTCCAGTGAATTGGTGATTTTTTCCAATTCCCCAATTTTGTTTTTCAGTGAACTGTTTTCTTTTTCCAATTCACCAGTCCTATTTTCCAGTTTTTGATATTTCTTTTGCCCTGATCTCAATTTATTTCCCCATTCTTCTTCTAGCTCTCTTTTGAGATTCTTAATGCAATCTTCCAGGTAAGCCTTCTTCTGAAAGGGAGACCAACTTAAGTCTGCCTTTGTGGCTTCATCTGGGATTGTTTTCATAATGTCAGGATCTGGGGACTGTTCTATTTTTTCTCCGTAAAAGCTTTTTATGGTGAGAGCTCTCTTCTGCTTCTTGCTCATGATTTAAAATTAGGATATTGGTCAAAAGCAGAGAATACTGCAACAATTTGTATTTGCCCTGGGGCAGTTTGCTGAGTTGACTTCCGGTCTGAGGCTGGTCGGGCTAGATTCACACTAGGACCACGTTTTCAGCTGCTCTCGATCCACCCTTTATCAAAGGCAGATCTGCCAAAGCACCTGCCTGCAAGCAGAGCAAAGTGTCCCAGGCGTCTCCCAGGGGCTTTCTGGGTGCCTAAAATCGACCCCTCTATAGCAGCCCTGACTTCCGCCCCTGCTGGAGTCCGATTGAGACCCACGGCCGATTTCCCGTGAGGCTAACATTCCCTGGAGTTCTTTCAAGGTAGATTTTTGATAGAAGTGCATTGTAGTCCAAATGTTTGGCAGAGCCATCACTCCAAAACCATTTCGAAGGCTCACTTTGTCTGGGTCTGAGGGAAGGTCCCAGGAGTTCACAGAGAATGCTGTCTGCAGTTCGCCATCATCCATCTCAATGAAGATCATAGGGTCAAAGATTGAAAGTAACTTTATAGGGTAAGTAATCCTATCTCTTTAGCTTTAAAATGAAGAAAATGAAGTCTAATGAAATTAGACAAATCATATGGCAAGATAATAGATGTGGTGTAAATATGATAGCATAATATATATTAAGTGCTTACCACATATGAGGCAATATACTAAGTGCTAAAGATATAACGAGAAAGATAGCCACTGTCCTCAAGTTGCTTAAGTTTTAATGGACTAAAGCACAAAACTAAAATATCTGTTGAAAAATCGAGAGAAAGTTGGAGAGAGGAAGGGGAACAAAACAACAACAACAACAAAAATAGAGTGAATAATATTGCCAGGATGGGAATGAAGCATGAATATCTTGAAACTACCCCACCAAAATAGAAGCTCTCCAAATTCAGATTTTGGGAAGATCTTAATAATAAATAAATAAAACAAGCACAAACATATTGGGGAGACCTCTAGCAATAAAACTGGACTCCATAGCAGATTCATTGGAGTACACTGACAAGACAAATATGGTTGTAATCTTTGAATGGGTTGCCACTTGAAACATGGAAGGCAGCATTCCTGTTGATGAGATCACAGATTCATCAAAATATGACTTTTGATAGTGCAAGACAATAAATCAAACAAGTTATATGTAGATTTATGAAGGACATTTGGAGCACCAAACTAATATATGTAGTCAAACTCATTACCAGCATATTGGTTACTTGGTGACAATTTTTTAGGCTACTTAACCATGTGAAACAAACAAAAAATACAATATAGTTCTGTTTGGTCCCTTTCAGCTTCTGTAATAATGGTGGCAGAAAAGTAGAAAATGAAACAGAGCATGGCAAGAATCACATAATTCTTAGATTTTCTGTAAATTCTAAATTGTCTAAAGTTACTCTAAATGTCCAAAACCTTTTAACCTTTGTCCAAAAACTCAACAGATGGACACATCTGGAGGACCTGAAATATAAATAATGAAATTCTCACCAAGGGAATAAAAAATAAGCGCAGTAAGAAGAATGCATAGATAAATGAAAGGGTTTGTCACAGAAATTCATTGAAGGAGCAAATAAAGAAATTTGCTGGGCAGAGCCAAGATTATGGAGAATACATAAATCTTTATCTGAGTTCTTTCTAGTGTTCCTTAGACCAAAATCAGATCAAGCCTCTGAACTGGTTTTGGAGTGATGGAACCCATAAATATTTTGATTGTAACAAATGTCCAGCAGAAGATACTTTGGAAGAACTTCAGAAAATATTTGTTTCAATTGGGCAGGAGAGGAGGGGGCTGAGTGCAGACTCAGTGCAGGAAGCCACGGACTTGCATTGTCTGCACACTGAGAAATCTAGTAAGAGTCTCTTAGGCTACTCTCTCCAGGGCACAAGTCACTGGATCAACAGATTAGCTATGAGACAGCAAAAGCAAATACAAAAAGCAATAATGAGCCTCTAAAGCCCAGAAAAACTCAAGACCTGCCCATGCCTAAAGCACTGGAATTAAGTTAGCAGTACCAATCCCAGGGCAACCAAAAGCATTTGTAATCCTTTTGCCCTAAGAACAGACCTCAGCCTTTCGAAAAAATTAGGAAAACAGCAAAAAGAACTCTGACCATAGATAGCTTTTATGGAAAAAGAGAAGAACAGACCTCACCCTCTGAGGATTCTAAAAACAAATCATATCCAGAGGAAGCCCCAAAAGGTGATATCAGCTGGTCCCCATTTAAGAAGTCTCTCTCTTGAAAGAATTCAAAAAGGATCTTAAAAGGGACTTACAAGAAACACATGAAAAGAAAAGAGAACTTTGCAAGAGATTTTGGAAAAGGAAAAACAGAAATCTGAAGAAAATTCCTTAAAAAATAGATCTGATGAAATGGAAAGAGCGTACAACCCTTTAAATATATATATGAAAAAAAAGCAATTCATTAAAAAAAAAGAATTGTGAAATGGAAAGAAAGCAGTGAAAAATATTTCATTTAAAAGTTCAGTTGGCTATATGCAAAAGGAGATAAAAAAGCTAACTGAAGAAAATAATTCACTAAAAATTAGAATTGAACAAATAGAAATGAATGACTCAATGAGACTTCAAGAATCAGTCAAACAAAACAAAAAAAAACTGAAAAAAATAGAAGAAAATATAAACTATTTCATTGGAAAAACAACTGACCTGGAAAACAGAACTTGGAGAGACAATCTAAGAATTATTCCTGAAAACTATGATAACAAAAAGCCTAGCCATCATTTTTCAGAAAATCATCAAGGAAAAGTGCCGTGGAGTCCTAGAATTAGAGAATAAAATAACAGTAATCACCTCTTGAAAGAGACTCCAAAATGAAAATTCCATGGAACATCACAGCTAAATTTCAGACATCAAATCAAGGAGAAAATATTGCAAGCAGCCAGAAAGAAACAATTTAAATATTGAGGAGGCTCAATTAGGGGCTGGGTTCTAGAAGCTTCCACTTTAAAAGACTGAAAATCATGGGATCTGATAATCCAAAAGGCAAAGGAACACGGATTACAGATAAGAATTAACTATCCAGCAAAACTGAACATTATCTCAGGGAAAATATGGACATTCACTGAAATAGGTGAATTTTATTTATTTCTGATGAAAAGACTAGAGCTGAATAAAAAAAAAAAAACGATCTTCAAATACAGAATTCAAGAGAAATATAAAAATATAAAAATGAAAGAAAAAAAAGCTTTCTTTTAAAAGTTAAAAAGCCTGTATCCTTATATGGGAAGATGTTATGTCTAACTCTTGACATCTGTATCTCTCTTATGAGTATATTTAGAGGGTGCAGGTTTAATTTGACTTTGTTATGGTGATATAAAAAACAAACTAGAAAAGGATAAGTGATTCTACTTGAAGAAGAAGAAAATGAGTTAAACTGGGATAAATTACATCTCCTGAAGAAACAAACAAACAAAAATAGAAATATTATATTTGAGGAAAAGAAGGGATGTGTGAGCATTGTGTGAATTTTACTCTCATCAGATTTGTCTCAGAGAAAGAATATCAGACACATTTAGCTTCACAAAGAAGGTTGTCTATCCCTATAGGGAAATAGGAGGGGAAAGGGGAAAGGAAAGAGGAAGGCTAATAGAAGACAGAACAGAAGTAAAAGGGGAAAAGCATAAGAAAGGGGAAAAGGCTGTAAAAGAGGAATGGGTGGTCAAAAGCAAAATACTGGTGAGAAGGGAAAGGGGGAAAGAAAAAAGAAAAATATAACTGGGGAGAAAAAGATGGCAGGTAATGCAGAGTTAGTAATTTTAACTGTGAATGTGAATGAGATGAACACTCCCATAAAACAGAAGCAAATAGCTGACTGTATTAAAAAACAGAATCCTACAATTTGTTCTATAAAGAAACACATTTGAAGCACAGTGATGCATTCAGAATAAAGGTAAAAGGCTGGAGCAGAATCTATTATACTTCAGCTGAAGCATAAAAAGCAAGGGCATCAATACTGTTCTCAGATCTAGCAAAAGCAAACATAGATCTAACTGAAAGAGATAAGGAAGGAAACTACATCCTGCTAAACGGTACAATAAATAATGAAGTAATATTAATACTAAACATATATGCATCAAGTAGCATAGCATCCAGATTCCTAAAAGAGAAGTTAAGAGAGCTGCAAGCAAAACCAGATCTCAATCTTACTTTGTCAGAATTAGCTAAATCAAACCACAAAATAAATAAGAAATAATTTAAGGAAGTAAATAGAATTCTAGAAAAGTTTGATATCATTGACCTTTGGAGAAAATTGAATGGAGACAGAAAAGAATATACTTTTTTCTCAGTAGTATATTGGAACCTATACAAAAACTGACCATGCATTAGGGCACAAAAACTTCAAAATCAAACGCAGAAAAAGCAGAAATAGTAAATGTATTTTTATTCAGCTCACGATGCAATAAAAACTACATGCAATAAATGGCCAATGGAAAACAGATCAAAAATTAATTGGAAACTAAATAATTTAATCCTAAAACATGAGGGGATAAAATAACAAATCACAGGCACAATCAATTATTTCATTCAAGAGAAATGATAAAAATGAGACAAAATACCAAAATTTGTGGGATGCAGCCAAAGAAATTATTAGGGGAAATTTAAAGCCTCCAATTAAATTCCAAATTTGAAATTCTGAAAATTAAAAGGAGATTAACAAAATTGAAAGGAAGAAAACAATTCAATTAATAAACAAAACCAAGAATTGGTTTTATGAAAAAACAATAAAATAAAAAAAATTTAGTTATGATTAGAAAAAAGGAAAAGAGAAAATTAAATTGTTAGCATCAAAAATGAAAAGGGAGTACTTTCCACAGATGAAGAGGAAATTAGAGCAATAATTAAGAGTTATGTTGCCCAATTATATATCAATAAATTGGATCATCTAAGTGAAATGGAGGAATACCTACAAAAATAGAAATTGCCTAGACTAACAGAAAATGAAATAAATTTCTACAATAGTAACATTTTAGGGAAAGAAATTGAATAAGCTATTAATAAACTCCCTAAGAAAAAATCTCGAGGACAAGATAGATTCACATTGAATTGTACCAGACATTTGAGGAATGATTAATTCCAATACTATGCAAAGTATTTGAAAAAAAAATATGGGGAGGAGTCCTACCAAATTCCTTTTATGACACGAACACCAGGCAGGGTCAAAAAAGAGAAAGAAAATTATAGACCAATTTCCCTAATGAATATTGATGCAAAAATCTTAAATAAAATATTAAGAGATTACTGCAAGTCATCCCCAAGATAATATACCATGACCAAGTAGGATTGATACCAGGAATGTGCAGGGCTGGATCAATATTAGGAAAACTATTAGCATAATTGACTATGTCAATAACCAACTTAGAAAATCATATGATTAACTCAATAAATGCAGAAAAATCATTTGAAAAAAACCCAACGCCCATTCCTATTAAAAACACTAGATAGTATAGGAATGAATGGTGTTTTTCTTAAAATGATCAGCAGCATCTATTTAAAACTATCAGCAAGCATCATGTATAATGGGGATAAACTAGAACCATTCCCCAAAAGATTAGATGTGAAACAAAGTTGCCCACTATCACCATTGCTATTTGATATTGTGTTACAAATGTTAGTTTTGGCAATAAGAAAAGAAAAAGAGATCAAAGGATATAGAGTAGGTAATAGAAAATGAAATTATCACTCTTTGCAGATGCCATAATGGTATACTTAAAAAATCCTAGTGAATCAACTAAAAAACTAATAGAAACAATTCACAACTTTAGCAAAGTTGTAGAATGCAAAATAATTTCACAAAAATCATTAGCACTTTCATATATTATCAACAAAGTCCAACAGCAAAAGATACAAAGAAAAAATTCACTTAAAATAATTGTAGATAATATAAAATATTTGGGAGTCTACCTGCCAAGGCAAATTCATGAACTATATGAACACAATTACAAAACACTTTGCACACAAATCAAATCAGATCTAATCAACTGAAAAAATATCATGTACTCATGGGTAGGCCAAGGTAATATAATAAAAATGATTAGTCTATTTATTCAGTGCCATATCAGTCAAACTCCCTAGAAATTATTTTACAGATCTAGAAAGAAAAATCATCTGGATGAACAAAAGGTAAAGAATTTCTAGGGAATGAATTAAAAAAAAATGCAACTCAAGGTGTCTTATCTGTACTATACCTAAAACTATATTATATAGCAGTGGTCATCAAAACCATTTGGTAATGGATAAGAAATGGAGTAGTAGATCAATGGAATAGGTTAGATTCACAGGACAAAATTGTCAATGACTATGGTAATCTCATGTGTGACAAACCCAGAGACCCCAGTTTTTGGATAAGAAGTCACTATTTGTCAAAAACTGCTGGGAAAACTGGAAATTAGTATGGCAGAAACTAGGCATTGACCTACATCTAAGATTCTATACCAAGAAAATGTTGAAATGATTCATGATTTAGACATAAAGGGTGATACTGTAATCAAATTAGGAGAACAAGAGATAATCTACCTCTAAGATTTGTGGAGAAAGAAGGAATTTTTGGCTAAAGAAGAACTGGATTACATTATTGAATACAAAATAGGTAATTTTGATTATTTAAGTTGAAAAAGTTTTGTACCAACAAAACCAATTCAGACAACATTAGAAGGAAAGCAACAAATTGGGAAAAGAAAATTTAAATTCAAGGTTTCTATTAAAGGCCTTATTTCTAATATATAGAGACAATTGACTCAAATTTATAAGAAATCAAGTCATTCTCCAGTTAATAAATGGTCAAAGAACATGAACAATTTTCAGATGAAGAAATTGAAACCATTTCTAGTCATATGAAAAGGTACTCTAAATCACTATTGATCAGAGAAATGCAAATTAAAACAGCTCTGAGTTCTCAACTCTACACCTCTCAGATTGGCTAAAATGACAGGAAGAAATATTGATGAATGTTAGAGGGAATGTGGGAAAACTGGGCCACTTACATTTTTGATGGAGTTGTGAAATGATCCAACCATTCTGGGTAGCAATTTCGAACTATGCCCAAAGGGCTATCAAATCGTGCATAGCCTTTGATCCACCAGTGTTTCTAATGGGCATGTTTTCTAAAAGAGAACATAAAAGAGGAAAAGTGACTCACATGTGCAAAAATGTTTGTGGTAGCCCCTTTGTAGTAGCAAGAAAGTGGAAATTGAGGGGTGAAGCCAAGATGGAAGAGTGGAGACATGACTCTCTGTGAGCTCTTCTGATCTTCCCTAAAACCAAGAGCAAATTAAGCCGCTGAACTGGTTCTGGAGTGAAAGCTTGCCCAAATACTTTGGAGTACAACACATCTCCATCAAAAATTACCTTGGAAGAAATCCAGAGCAGGTCTGTTTCAGATGAGCAGGGGATCGGGCTGTTTGCTGTGCTCAGGAAAGAGGAAAATCAAATTGTTAGTCTCAAAAATGATAAGGGAGGATTTTCCTCCAATAAAGAGGAAATTAGAGTAATAATTAGGAGTTACTTTGCACAACTTTATGAAATAAATTTGATATTCTAAATGAAATGGAGGAATATCTACAAAAATATAGATTGCCCAGGTTAACAGAAGAGGAAATAAAATATTTAAATAACCCCATTTTAGAAAAAAAGAAATAGAACAAGCTATTAATCAACTCCCTAAGAAAAACTCTCCAGGGCCAGATGGATTTACATGTGAATGCTACCAAATATTCAAAGAAAAATTAATTCCAATACCATATAAACTATTTGAAAAGAAATTAGGGAAAGAAGGTATATTACCAAATTCCTTCTATGATATAGATATGGTGCTGATAGCTAAACAAGGTAAGGTAAAAACTGAGAAAGAAAACTATAGACCAATTTCCCTAATGAATATTGATGCAAAAATTTTAAATAAGATATTAGCAATGAGATTTCAGAAAGTCACCCACAGGATAATACACTATGACCAAGTAGGATTTATACCAGGAATGCAGGGCTGGTTCAATATTAAGAAAACTATCAGCATAATCAATTATATTAATAACCAAACTAACAAAACTATATGATTATCTCAATAGATGCAGAAAAAGCTTTTGATAAAATCCAACACCCATTCCTATTAAAAACACTAGAGAATATAGGAATAAATGGGCTTTTTCTTAAAATGATTAGTAGTATCTACTTAAAACCATGAGCAAGCATCATATGTAATGGAGTCAAACTAGAACCATTACCAATAAGATCAGAAGTGAAACAAGCTGCCCACTGTCACCATTGCTATTTAATATTGTATTAAAAATGTTAGCTTTGGCAGTAAGAGAAGAACAAGAGATAAAAGGAATTAGAGTAGGTCATGAGGAAACCAAATTATCACTCTTTGCAGATGACATGAAGGTATACTTAGAGAACCCTAGAGACTCAACTAAAAAATTACTAGAAACAATTCACAACAAAAGGTCAAGAGTTTCAAGAGAATTAATGGAAAAAAAGGCTGATGATGGTGGGCTTGCTGTATCAGATCTAAAACTATATTACAAAGCAGTGGTCATCAAAACCATTTGGTACTTGCTAAGAAATAGAGTAGTTGAGCAGTGGCAAAGGATAGAATCACAAGAGAAGCTAGGCAATAACTATAGCAATTTAGTCTTTGATAAACCCAAAGACCCCAGCTTCTGGGATAAGTACTCACTATTTGACAAAAACTGCTGGGAAAACTGGAAACTAGTGTGGAAGAAATTAGGGCTTGACCCACATCTAACACCACATACCAAGATAAGATCTAAATGGGTTCATGATCTGGATATAAAGAGTGATACTATAAGTCAATTAGAAAAATGTAATATAGTTTACCTCTCAGACCTATGGAGATGGAATAAATTTATGTCCAAAGAAGAACTGGATCTCCTAATTGAAAACCAGATAGATAACTTTGACTATATTAAGTTAAAAAGGTTTTGTACAAACAAAACCAATGCAAACAAGATTAGGAGGGAAACAATAAATTGGGAAATCTTTACATTTCAGGGTTCTGACAAAGGCCTCATCTCTAAAATATATAGAGAATTGTCTCATATTTATAAAAATTCAAGCCATTCTCCAGTCGATAAATGGTCAAAGGATATGAACATACAATTTTCAGAGGATGAAATTAAAACTATTTGTAGTCATATGAAAAGGTGCTTCAAATCACTATTGATAAGAGAAATGCAAATCAAGACAACCCTGAGGTACCACTACACACCTGTCAGATTGGCTAAAATGACAGGAAAAGTTAATGATTAATGTTGGAGGGGATGTAGGAAGACTGGGACACTGATGCATTGTTGATGGAGCTGTGAATGGATACAGCCATTCTGGAGAGCAATTTGGAGCTATGCTCAAAAAGTTATCAAACTGTGCATACCCTTTGACCCAGCAGCATTTCTATTGGGCTTATATCCCAAAGAAATCATAAAGGAAGTAAAGGGCCCCACATGTGCAAGAATGTTTGTGGCAGCCCTTTTTGTAGTGTCTAGAAATTGGAAACTGAATAGATGTCCTTCAATTGAAGAATGGCTGAACAAATTATGGTATATGAATATTATGGAATATTATTGTTCTGTAAGAAATGACCAGCAGGACGATTTCAGAGAGGCCTGGAGAGACTTGCATGAACTGATGCAGAGTGAAATGAGCAGAACCAGGAGATCATTATACACAGCAACAACAATACTATATGACGATCAATTCTGATGGACATGGCTCTCTTCAACAATGAAATGTTTCAAACCACTTCCAATTGTTCACTGAAGAAAGCCATATACACCCAGGGAGAGGGATGTGAAATGTGGACCACAACATAACATTCTCATGGTTTTGATTGATGTTTGCTTACATTGTGTTTCCTTTATCTGATATGTCTTCTGTGTAGATAAGATTTTTCTTTCACAACAATGATAAGTTTAGAAATATATATACATATATTTGATTTGCCAAATATTTTAACACAATTAACACATAGTGGATATTCTGCCATCCAGGGGAGGGGTGGGGAGTTGGGGGAAAAATCTGTAACAGAAAGCTATGTAAGGGTTAATATTGAAAAATTACCCATACATATGTTTTGCAAATAAAATAAAATTTAAAAAAAGAAACAATTCACAACTTTAGCAAAGTTGCAGGATACATAATAAATCCACATAAATCATCAGCATTTTTCTATATTACCAACAAAGTTCAACAGCAAGAGATACAAAAAGAAATTCCATTCAAAATAACTGTTGATAGTATAAAATATTTGGGAATCTATCTGCCAAGGAAAAGTCAGGAACTATATAAACTAAACTACAAAACACTTTCCAAACAAATAAAGTCAGACCTAGTCAATTGGAAAAATATCAAATGCTCATGGGTAGGCTGAGAGAATATAATAAAAATGCCAATACTACCCAAACTAATTTACTGATTTAGTGCCATACCAATGAAACTCCCAAGAAATTATTTTACGGATCTAGAAAACATAGTAGCAAAGTTCATCTGGAAGAACAAAAGGTCAAGAATTACAAGGGAATTAATGAAAAAAAAGGCCGATGAAGGTGGCCTTGCTACACCAGATCTAAAACTATATTATAAAGCAGCAATCATCAAAACCATTTGGTATTGGCTAAGAAATAGAGTAGTCGATCAGTGGCATAAGATAGGATCATAGGAGAAACTAGGCAATAACTATAGCAATTTAGTGTTTGATAAACCCACAGACCCCAGCTTTTGGGATAAGTACTCACCATTCACAAAAACTGCTGGGAAAATTGGAAACTAGTGAGGAAGAATTTAGGACTTGACCCACACCTAACACCACATACTGAGATAAGATCTAAATGGGTTCATGATTTTGATATAAAGAGTGATATTATAAGCAAATTAGAGGACCATAGTATACTTTACCTCTCAGACCTGTGGAGATGGAATAAATTTATGTCCAAAGAATTGGAACTCTTAATTGAACACTAGACAGATCATTTTGACTATATTAAGTTAAAAAGTTTTTGTCCAAACAAAACTAATGCAGACAAGATTAGGAGGGAAGTAATAAATTGAGAAATCATCTTTACATTTAAGGGTTCTGATAAAGGCCTCATGTTTAAAATATATAGAGAATGGCCTCATATTTATAAGAATTCAAGCCATTCTCCAATTGATAAATGGTCAAAGGATACAAACAAACAATTTTCAGATGATGAAATTAAAACTATTTCTAGTCACATGAAAAGGTGCTCCAAATTACTATTGATCAGAGAAATGCAAATTAAGACAACTCTGAGGTACTACTACACAACTGTCAGATCGGCTAAAATGACAGGAAAAGATAGTGACTTTGTTGGTGTTGGAGAGGATGTGTGAAAACTGGGACACTGATACATTGTTGGTGCAATTGTGAATGGATCTAACCATTTTTGAGAGCAATCTGGAACTATGCTCAAAAAGTTATCAAACTGTGCATACTCTTTGACCCAGTAGTGTTTCTATTGGGCTTATATACCATAGAGATCTTAAAGGAAGGATAGGACCCCACATGTGCAAGAATGTTTGTGGCAGCCTTTTTTGTAGTAGCTAGAAACTGGAAACTGAATGGATACCCACCAATTAGAGAATGGCTGAATAAATTATGGTATATGAATGTTATGGAATATGATTGTTCTATAAGAAACAACCAGCAGGATGATTTCAGAGAGGCCTGGAGAGACTTGCATGAACTGATGCTGAGCGAAATGAGCAGAACCAGAAGATCATTATGTATGGCAAAAACAATACTATATGATGATCAATTCTGATGGACATGGCTTTTTTCAACAATGAAATATTTCAAACCAGTTCTAGTTGTTCAGTGAAGAAAGACATATACCCACAGAGAGAGGGATATGAAACGTGGCCCACAAAATAACATTTTTATGCTCTCTATTGGTGTTCGCTTACATTGTGTTTCCTTTCTCAGATTTTTTTTCTTGTAGATATGATTTTTCTTGCACAACAAGATAAGTGTGGAAACATGTATACATATATTTGATTTGTCAAGTATTTTAACATAACTAACATGTAATGGATTTCCTGCCATCTTGGGGAGGTGTGGGTTCTAGGGGGGAAAATTTGTAATGGAAAGCTTTGTAAGGGTTAATGTTGAAGAAATACCCATCCATTTGTTTTGCAAATAAAAAGCTTTAATTAAAAAAAAAAACTTAAAAAAAAATTCTTGGGGAATAGTATGAACCTTATTATTACCAAAAAATGTGACCAAGAAAATATCAATAACTATAGATCCATTTGCCTACTTTCCAATCTCCATAAAATCTTTATGAGCATTTGACAAGGGAAAGGGTAGATTTTTGAAATGGCATTTTCTGGTCAATAGCATCTTTACATTTATGCAATTGGCTGAAAAGTACAGATAAAAGAAGTATCTCAGTATGTTTGTTGTATATTGACTATAAAAATCAATAAAAAAGAAAGTCTAAATTAAGTGGATACTCATATGTTGGAGATTGGCTGAATAAATCATGGGATATGAATGTTATGTCATATTATTGTTCATTAAGAAATGATCAACAGGATGATTTTGAAAAAGCCTGGAGAGACTTCCAAGAACTGATGGTAAGGGAAATGAGCAGAACCAAGAGAACTTTGTACACAACAACAAAATCATATGATGATCAATTCTGATGGATGTGGCTCTCTTCAACACTGAGATGATTCAGGCCAGTTCCAATGACCTTTGATGAACAGAACCTTCTACACCCAGAGAGAGTACTGTAGGAAATATGGATCACGACATAAAATTTTCACTCTTTTTGTTGTTGTTTGCTTGCATTTTGTTTTCTTTCTCATTATTTTCCTTTTTGATCTGATTATTCTTGAACAGCATGATAATCGTAGATTTCTGTATATGTATAGAAGAATAGCACATGTTAAACATATTTTAAATTATTTGCCATCAAGGAGAGGGAGTGGAGGAAAGAGGGAAAAATTTAGAACACAAGATTTTGCAAGAGGCAATGTTCAAAAATTATCCATGCATTTTTTTGAAAATAGAAAAGCATTAATAAAAATATTATAGATAATTTTACTGGATATGATATTTTTGGCTGCAGGCCTAATTTTTTTGATTGTCAGTAGATATGATTTCTGGGCTTGCTGTCTTTTATTATGGCTGTTGACAAGTCCTATACAATACTAATTTTTGATCCAGTGTATTTGAATTTTTTTTTCTTATTTCTTATTTCTTGTAAAATGTTGTCTTTGATTTAGGGATTTCAAAATTTGGCAATAATGTTGCTATATGTTTTTCACAAAGGCTCTCACTGAGGTGGTGATTGGTGGATTTTTTCTATTTCTACTTTCTCCTCATATTTTATCAGTACATGACAATTGTCTTGAATTATTTCTTCCATTATTGTCAAGGTCCTTTTTTTGTTCATGATGTTCAGGCAGTCCAATTATTCTTATATTTTCTCTTCTTGATCTGTTCTCCACATCTGTCTTTTTTCTTGTTTCACATTCTGTTCTATTTATTCATTCCTTATAATCTGCTCAGTCAAATTTTCAGAGTTCATTTTGTCTTTGATGCTCTGTATCTCCTTTTCTAGTTGATTAACTTATTATTATTTTTTAATAATCTTGTTTTTCTTGGATGGTTTTTATTTATTTATTTAAGCTTTTCCTCTGTCTCTCATTTGACTTCTAAATTCTTTTTTGAGTTCTTTGATAAATTCTCTCTGGACAGAGAGCCATTTCACATTACTCTTTAGGGCAGAAGCTTTTGTTACTTGTGTCCTCCTCTGAAATTGAACCCATCTTCCATGTTTCCTTAGTATGTTTCTATGGTGGAGTTCTTTCTTCTCTGCAGGCTCATTTTTTAAAAAATAAGAGATATTAGTGTAAGCAGTTATAATCCTGGGGTAGGTAAATATGTCCCTGGCTTCACTTTATCTCTCTGCTCTTATCAGGAACCTTAAACAAAGACTTCTCTGCTTCAGCAAGTGCCTGCAGCCAGTAGCATCCCTGCCTCTGTACTAATAGAATTTGTGTTTTTTTCTTGCCCAGGGCTGCCTCTCTGTAGCAGTGCTGGGGCTGTCATTTCTGTGATTCCAGCTAAGGCTTTAATCACACCCAGTTAGCCACAGGGACCTCATTGATGTTTCTGTGGAGCTTGCCTGGAGGTGTTTGCACTTCAGATAAATTAATCCTTGCCTGGGGTCTTTCTTCAGATCTTTTACAGTTGTGTCAGGAGGACCCTAGCTCTGTCCCACATCTTTTTTTTTTTTTTTTTTTAAACCAGTCTACATTTGCTCTGAGGCACAAATGTGTTCTATTTGTGAGGGAAACTCTACCATCTTCCCAGAATCCCCCATCAATTCTAATTTTTAGAGAATTATTTTCTTCACTTAGCTTTTTTGGTCTCCTTTTGCACTTTTTATCTCATTTTGTATTTTGCCAATTAAACTTATATGAGTTGTTTTGTTCACTAGATATTTTTTCCCATTTCATAAATTATGTTTTTCAAGAAGTTGTTTTCTTTTTTCATTTCAGCAAAACTATTTGTGAGGAACTTTAAGTCCCGCCCACCCACCTCGGCAGGGGACCTAAACTACCCACCCTTCTCCTAGTCGAGGGCAGACTCCCTGTTGCTCTCCTCAACTGGAGTCAACTGGTTTCTTACCTATCTCCCAGGTCTTCAAAAGTCTCCAGCCCTGCTTATCTTAAGCAGGGAATTATCCCCACAGATCACTGGAGATACCAAAGGCTGGCTCACAGCAGGTCTGTTTATTCACGTTATCACAAACTGAAATTCCCTATTACATGGCAATGCTAGATGTTACCTGGCAGCGTGTTGGCATTCTGCCTAAGCAAGGATATTGCCCCAATGCTGATAGATCCCCAAAGCAGATAGAGCCCAAGGCAGTGCCTGATGTTACATGGCTGCCTGCTAAGAAGTGCCCTAGGGCAGATAGATATATTGATCCCTAGCTCCTTCCCCTGGAGTCTTTGTTTACTCTTATATAATCCCCTGTAATCCAGGAGGGTAATCCCCTCCTCCAGGAGGGAAGAGCCCTCTCAGGAGTCCCTGTTTACCCACTTCACATTATCCAGGAGGGAGGAGCCACATTCAACAGTATAACAGGGGTGAGGAGGCTCTTCCTTGTTACTGAGGCATATTCAATACCATCCCCGCCCTCCTGAGGGGTAGACTCAGGCAGAATGCACCTCCCAGTGTCCTCAGAACTCTGCCCCTGCTATCTGCTGTCTGTGGGTCCCAAGGGAGGAATGATTTTCTTCAATTTCTGTGTTTCCTTTTCCAAAGTTCTCATTTTCTTTCCCCTTTTTTCTTCTAACCCTCTTTTAAGATTCTTTTTGAATTTTCCCCAAAATTTTCTGAATTGGTGACAAACTTATGTCACCCTTTGAAGCTTCATCTAAAGACATTTTGCTTTCAGTGACCTCAGTTTTTGAGGTCTGTTCTACCCAGTTTTCATAACAGCTAATAACAATTAGAGCTCTTTTTGCTTTTTTTGCTCACCTTTAAAGGTTGAGGTCTGCTCACAGGACAAAAGGGTGATTGTCCCAAGCTCCCTCTACAGGTGACAGCAGCTTTCCACTGCTCTGGGACTAGTACTGTTGGCTTCCTTCCTGGGTTGTGCTGGGTTGACATGGCCAAGTCCCACTTGTTATGCTGGGATTCAGGAACTCACTATTTGCCTTCTGCAGTTGTGTGAGAGGTCTCAGAACTAGTCTGCTGATCCACTGGTTTGTGAATCAGGACAAAGTAGACAATGCTGCTATAGTCGGAGTAAGATCCTCCCACTAGATTACCCTGGTGCAAGAGGCCTCTCTGTCTTAGGTTTTTCCTTCCCTATCCAATTGAGACAGCCCTTTTCTAAAGTTCTTCCAAAATATCTTCTGTGAGAAATTTGTTACACTCCAAATATTTGAGGGTTCTGTCACTCCAAAACCCAATCAGAGGCTTAATCTGGTGTTGATCTGAGGAAAGCCAGGAAGAGCTCAGACAAAACCTATTTACTCTTTGCCGTCTTGGATTTCCTCCCCTCCAGTAAGAAAGATATTTCAATGAAAGGAAATTTGTTGATAATGAAAATGGTACAGATAGCATGATGATTTAAAGTGGGACATTAAAGTGAAGAGTGCAGGAATTGGGGAAGGCAATTTATTTTAGGCAAGCATTCTATGTCATTGTAATTGGGAAAGCAGCAGGGGGTAAAGATACTTAACCACTGGATATTAAATTCAAACAAAATATCAAGGAATGGAAGGAGCTCTTCTAATAAAGGCTTACAAGTAGCTTGTTCAAGGTCTTGGCATGATTGAACTTTCTATTCAGCAAAGTCTGTCTCTTGGACCATTTCCCAGTCTCTTATCCTGGTATTTCTCTTCAATAGTGCTTCAATAGTGTAATCTGTCTCACAGATCTCTGGCTGCTTGGAACATTGGCCTGTGGTTTATCAAGATGCCCCTTTTGCTGGGCACTGAATGGTAGAAGTACTGGTATAAGTGCCAATTTTCTTGACCAGTATTTGGGAAGAATAAAAAAGATTGTAACAATGAAGTATGCTCAATATAAGAAGAATATGCTAAGGGAAAATCATGGAAATCACAGGAAAGAAGGTGAACACAGTATAGCATGTTACTATAAAGTAGTGTGCCTTGACTAGCTATATGATAGTTGGAGTGTGTGTGTGTGTTCATATGTTCATGTGTGTGAAAGAAAGAGAGAGGGAGAGAAGTATGGGAGAAATGAGGGTGAAAGAGAGGTATACAGATAGAGACAGAGATACACAAAATAAGAGACCAAAGCAGACAGAGAAACAGAGACAAAGAAAGATAGAAAATTATGGAGATAGAAACAGAGACACATTCAGAGAAGAGAGAGGAGAGAGAACAAAAAGCAGAGAAAGAAAAAGAGAGAGACAACAATAGATAAAGGAACACAGGGACAGATGGACAGAAATATAAATTAACACAGGGAAAGAGGAAGAAATATAAATAAAGATAGAGGAAGAGACAAAGGGACAGAAAGAGTGAGATATAGGAAGAGAGATACAGACTCAAAAAGATACTAAGAGATAGAGAGATAAAGAGAGACAGAGAAGGGACAGAAGAGAAAGACAGAGATAGAGAAAGACAGGTATAGAGACAGAAAGACACAGAAAGAGAAAGGGGAAGCAAGGAAGAGAGAGAAAAGCTCACAGTAGTGCAAGTGAAGATATTATATGTACACTGAAGATATTGCACAACTCAAGGAGTCCTTGACATTTAGAACACTGCCTTTTTGCTCAAAAATGCAAATCTCAATAGTATATATTATTATATATAATATAATATAATTTATAAAAAATTGCATGCCTACCTACTCTCAATTTAATAATCATACCATTTTCTTTGGCAGATGTGGTTCTTATTTATTTGGAGGAAGAGAACAATTCCAAGAAAGAAAAAAGAAGAGGTTAAAATTTAATAGTTATAAAGATTAAAACATAGATTCAATGAACATTAAAAGAAAATAAAAATCTGAGCATGGGCTGTACAGGTTACAAAGGATATTACAGCTCAACCATCTCATTCATTTTATTATGTAGCTTATCACAAAATGAAGCATGTCCTAGGTAGCACTAGAATCTCCTTCACTAGTAAGGATAAAATTAGGATGGGGTAACTGGAGTTCAATTTTTTCAATGACATCTCGGAGCTGGGTGGGTTACTACTTCCTTTCTACTGTGGTATAGAAAGAATACCTGGTGCCTTGTTGTTTCCTCTATACTATCTTGCAGACAAACACTAAAGAGTTCTATCATTTTCATGAGATATAGTAGGAAACTACTATGCATATTTATAGTGATCTGCTTTATTATCACAACTACTGTTATTTGAAATAAAAATAACGGAGAATAGATAATCATTGCATTAGTGCTAGCAATTTAATATATTAAGCACATTGTTGTGTAACCGAGGTTTCTTTCTCAAAGCCTTGTAGGAAGAATTCCCTTTTTTCGATTCCCTTAAGAATGGTAAAAATACTGCATGACCTAGACTGTTATAGCCCTTTCAGGGCATATCACAAAATCCCTCAATGGAGTAGAAAGCATTTATTAAATGCCAAGTCCTGAACTAAATATTGGGAGTACAAACAGAAATTTGAGACATTCTCCACTCACAATTGGGGAGACAACACATTAAGGAGAGTTCTTGTTTATGTTAAGTTCATAGTAAATGAAAAGGCCAAGTTGTACTTAGGAAAGGAGATTGGCAGAGAGGATAGAAAGGCCCAGGTGGCAGAACAATGGCAGAAAGGATCATACTATATGAAAAGGATAGCATGTTCAAAGATTTAAGTAGAATGATGCTTGGGAATCTCTGCAATAGAAGTAGGGATCTAAAGGTCAACCCACATGAAAGTGGACACATCTTTGGCCTAGTGGGAATGGGACACTTCATTTCTTATAAAGGAAAAGGATTAATTTGTGGTTTCCTTAAGTGATAGGAGGTGTTTCTAGACTGTTCTTTTGCTTCAGGGTGAAGGAGGGAAAGATCTCAAGATTTTCATCAAGACAAGTAGTGGAGGTGGCTTGTCTTGGTCATCAGTCAGAACCATTTTCTTTTTTCTTTTTTCCAAATATATGTAAAGATAATTATCAACATTCATTTCTGTAAGACTATGTATTCCAAATTTTTCTCCCTCCCTTCCTTACTTCCCCCATCTCCAAGACTGCAAGCAATCTGAGATATACATGTACAATCATTTAAAACATATTTCCACATTAGTCATATGAAAGAAAAATCAGAATAAAGGAGAAAAAACATGAGAAAGAAAAAAAAATTTAATGAAAATAGTATGCTTTAATCTATATGGAGTCTCCCTAAATCTCTTTCTGGATATGGATGGCATTTTCCATACCAAATCTATTGGAATTGTCTTGAATCACCACATTGCTGAAGATAGCTAAGTATCATAGTTGATAATCATACAAAGTTACATTTCTCTAATCAGTAGTGATTTAGAGCATTTTTATATGACTACAGATGGCTTTAATTTCTTCATCTGAAAATTGTCTAGAACCATCTTTTATATGTAAAACATTGCCACACATAGCAATGAGCTATACAGATTTTTTTTCAATTCCCAGAGGATTTTCATCTGTGTCTTGGGCCTCTTTTGTTCATATAGACCCAAGATTACTAAGCTTATCATCTCCTTTGGCTCCCAGTAGCATCAAACTACCCACACCTGAATATATATATATATATATATTTTTGGTGCTCAGGTTAGATTCATAAAAGGAATTGAGATGATTTACTGATTTATCATTGCATTAGGAAAGATAGCCAATTACATTATTTCTATATGTTGTCTATTAGTTGAGACTAAAATATTGTGTTCCAGGACTGAATAGAGGAGAAAGCCATCCACTGGATTTATGATTCAGAAAACCTGCATTAATCAGCATATTCTATCTCTCCACCACGTGATCATGGGCAAGTCCTTTCCCCTGTCCATATTTCAGTTTCCTTAACAATATAGTGAGACATTTGGAGTTTCTATCAAGAAATGCACAATCCTCTAACCTTTTCAATAATAAAAGAAACCAACTGAAATGTTCCTTATGAAATAGAAGTTTCTGCTTCACTTATTTTTTTTTTTAATTTTTGCTATTAGATTTTTTTTCACACAACAAATTCTCGATTTTGAACTAAATGAAGTTGGGATGTCTGTTTAAAATGAAGAAACAAAATCTTTCTAAAGGAAAGTGGCCCTTCAAATTCAGTTAACAAATAGCTTCTGTAATTTTTTTGTTAAACAAAATGGATTAAAATGTGTGCTTGAACATCAAATTAGAATTCTTTCCCCCTTTCTTTGCCACCAGATTTTCCTCATTGTTTATGATTTATTTAAACATGAAAGGTAAAGAGTTTTTGTTGTTATTGCCTTGACATCAATTTCTTACATGATCTGTTCTTTCCAATTTAGCAGGATAGAGAGAAGCAGAGATTTTGTCTATTTTCTAAGTTAAATGGTATTCAAAGCAAGGTAATTTAAATCTAGCTGTCATTAGGGACTTTGCCTTCTTTATACATTCATTTATACTTTTTGGTATTAGCTTTCCTTTAGATGAAACAATAAAAGTCCTTGTAATTGAGTAAGAGCAATTTAATGTACTAACTACATGCTAGTAAACCTACTCCCAACTTCATACCCCACAAAATTTGTGACAGGTTTAGAATTAATGTTTTGCTAGTGAAAAATTCACTTCCTCTTGGTAACTTTGGGAAGTTAATGAAATCAGATTGGGAATTGTACTGCAAGCTATCCTTCCACTAATATTGAGGGATACATGAACTTATTTTCTCTTTTTAAAATAATGCCCACTTTTCAATCAGATTTTTTTCCACCAATGGTAGCTCTTGTTCACTGAATAACTACTCTGGATTCAGAGTGCCCTGTTGATTTATGCTGAATAGATCATAAGCCTCCCTCAATGTCCTCATTTTTCTCTAGTGAGTCACTGATCATAATTGGTTTAAAATAAAGATATTTAATGAAATATGGTAATATTTAGTAGATTTCAATTTAATATTCTCCCCAAATTACTAGAGCATGTCAATCCACAAATATACACTTAAATAATGGAGAAAGTGAAAATTAATAGAGTTTGTGAATGAGGGAGCTTTACATGGGGATGCTATATGGAGTGGTACTGCAGTACTCCTGTTCTTTTCTGGCATTGTTCAACTTTTCTCAGGGGGTCCATTACTGAATATTTGTGACATCTCTAATGGATACATCCTTCCATTAGTTTTACTGGGTATTTCTACTTTGCTAGACTAGATGGGTCTTACCATAAGTTTCTACCAATGCATTGCTCTGTTGATTTCAACATTTCTATATTGAGTTTATGTTCTGCTCCTATCTCCTACTCTCATAACTTTAGATATATACAAATCATTTTTTCTAGATTATTGTACCTAGAAACTCTTCTTAATAAGGCCAGGCTAATAGAAATACCCATGACATTCATCTAACAAAACCAGCAAATTGACGCTAGACTAAAGTTACATCTTTATTTTTTAACCCTTGCATCTTCATGGGCCCTCACAATTTTCTGCAATAGATGACTGTTTAATTTAGTATTCTTGCAATTTCATACTTCACAAGATCTTCTGTAATTTACCTGTAAGTGAATTTGAGTCAAAATAAAAAAATAGGCTAAAGATGAAGGTTTGGCATCCTTTCCCTACTTATCATTAAATTCCTTTTTTATTGCCCATGTATTTATCCATGTGCAATACTTTTGTGATGTGATTTGATGATGTAGTTAAGATAATCAAAATCTCTGTTTCTCTAAAATGGTATAAATATAGTATAAAGCTTTCTTTTATTCCTTCACAATACTGGTTTGGAACTGTTGACTGATTTGCTTCTTTTTATTTTTCATTTTCAAGAAATTCCCTAGGTAATATACATGGAAGGAAGAAAAACATTATCCAAGTCAATACAGATTTTTAAAAATTTTATGCATTTTATTTGTAATTAGAATAAAATAAGCATTCTCATCACATTGTGTAATTAAAAAATTGTACATGAAACTATGAATCTATTATGTACAACTTGCTATTTTTTAAAATATATAATAAAATTATCATGTAGATTTCTCTTTTCTTTTTTTTTCCTTCTCTTCCCTAGCCCTGAATATAGTGAACATTAGACACTTATGTGTGTACCTGCACACACACACACACACACAAACACACAAACACAAAATGATAACCAAAAGTAAGTACAGGGTACTTTACACATGTATGTATGTATCTATATCAAATCATTCTATAAATATGTCTATTCACTCAAAGTTCTACTTTTTGTAAAGCTGTTTATTTTCAAAACATATGCATAGATAGTTTTCAAGATTCATTCTTATAAAACCTTGCATTCCAAATTATTTGCTCCCTCCCTTCCCCTCAACTCTCCCCTAGATATCAGGTAATCCAATGTATGTCAAAAATGTGCAATTCCTCCCTATATCTTTCCACAATTATCATGCTGCACAGGAAAAATCAGATCAAAAAGGAAAAAAATGAGAAATAAAACACAATGCAAGCAAACAGAAAAAAAAAGTGAAAATACTATGCTGTTATCTACACTCAGTTTCCACAGTCCTCTCTCTGGGTGCAGATGGCTCTCTCCATCACAATACTATAGCAACTGGCCTGAGTCAACTCATTGTTAAAAAGAGCCACATCCATCAGAATTGATCATCATATAAACTTGTTCTTACTGAGTACAATATTCTTTTGGTTCTACTCACTTCACTTAGCATCAGTTCATATAAGCCTCTCCAGGCCTTTCTGAAATTATCCTGCTGACTGTTTCTTCTAGAACAATAATATTCACTAGCATTCACATACTTATTCAGCCATTCTCCAACTGATGGGCATCCACTCAATTTCCAGTTCCTTGCCAATACCAAAAGGACTGCTACAAACAGTTTTGCACATGTGGGTCCTTTTCCCTTTTTTATGATTGCTTTGGGACTTAATAGAGACACTATTAGAGGAAAGGGTATGCCCAATTTGATAGCTCTTTGAGCATAGTTCCATATTGCTCTCCAGAATGGTTGGATCTGTTCACAACTCCACTAACAATGTATTAGTGTCCCAGGTTTCTGACATATCCTTCTACATTCATCATTATCTTTTCCTATTATCTTTAGCCAACCTAGAAGATGTGGAATGGTACCTCAGAGTTATTCTGATTTTTATTTCTCTGATCAACAGTGATTTAGAGCATTTTTTTCATATGACTGAAAATGGTTTTAATTTCTTCATCTGAAAATTATCTGTTCATATCCCTTGACCATTTATCAATTGGAGAATGATTTATATTCTTACACATTTGAGTCAATTCTCTATATTTTTAGAAATGAGGCCTTTATGAGAATACTTGGAAGTAAATTTTTCCCCAGTTTACTTCTTCCCTTCTAATCTTATCTGCATTGGTTTTGTTTGTACACAACCTTTTTAATTTAATATAATCAAAATTATCCATTTTGCATTTTATAATGTACTTATTCTTCTTTGGCCACAAATTCCTTCCTTCTCTACAGATCTGAGAGGTAGACTATCCTTTGTTCTTCTAAATTGTTTATAGTATCACTCTTTATGTCTACATCATGAACCCATTACAAACTTATCTTGGTACAGGGTGTTAGGTATAGGTTAATGCCTAGCTTCTGTCATACTAATTTCCAATTTTCCTAACTCAAAGTTATTTTTAATCTTTGCAAATAGACCATTGTTACAGAGTCTACCACAGAAAGTCAAGACATCCCAGAAAACCGATAATAATTAATCCCAAAGCCCAATCTACTTGTTTGGGCTGTTTGCCACACTGGAACATGGAGGCTTGTAATGTGTAGGAGTGCTAAATGAGAAGGATAAGGGTTCTCCGTTGTTGGTTTATTAGACTTTTACAACTGTTAAATTCTTTTTTTCCCATAATTTCTCTTTTGGGATATTTTCAAGATCTAGATGTGACTGGAGAAAATGTCTAATTGTCTCTTAAAGTCATTATTGAAGTGACCTGGAACTATTCTAATAATTATTTCTTTTATGTTGAATATGAAAAAGACTTCATCTAGATCAATTATTTTATTAAGATACTTTGTTCTTTTATGTTAATAGAGATTCAAAGTCCTCCCCATTTTCTGGTACTGTGAAATTTTATTTTCCATATCCATCTACAAATCCTCTAAATATGAACCTCCAACATTCTCAAAGGTTTTCTCTAAAGATTTTATTATCTTTGGGAAGTATCAGTAAACCATTCAAAATTCAGAGACTAAATCCGTCAAGTTATATTACTAGATCTTAGACCAGTCATATAAACAGTTGAGTTGCTGTTATATAATTCCAATTCTAGGTTATATCCCTCAAAGGTAGATATTACTCTCATAAATTCAAGGATGCCCTGCGAGTGACTATTCCTCCTATCACTTCTTCCTCTGTTTTGTCTACTCACCTCCCTAACTTCCTTTAGGTCCCAACTAACATCCCATCTTTTATCTGAAGCCTTCCCTAATTCCTCTTGTTTCTGATGACTTCTCTCTGATCATTTAAAAAAAATTAAATTAAAAAAATAATTTATTCTATATGTTGCTTACTTTATTGATATCTTTCTTTATCTGTGTGTCTAGCTATTTTGCATCTTTTTATATGTTCAACACATAGTATAGTTCCTGAGTGCTTAATACATGTTGATTGATTGATTGATTACTATAGTTTATTAACCTCCAGTGTGTTTTCCATTTATAATCAACCAATGAATACAATTAGATTTTACTAAATGTATTTAACAGGATTACATGAAAAACACAATAATTATAAAATATCTTCCTGTACCCCACTCCCAGAAATACTGTTTAGCTTATACAAATAGCATTCATAGGAAGAGTGTGCTCAAACTTTGAGTACAATAATAGTAACACATCAAGATCATGTGTGGCTGAAGCTGCTAATTTCTTTTGTACTGCTGTTTTTGAGTCCCTTTTCTCCCCCTTGGAAAAATCTCTTAAAACTCAGTTTGCAATTGGCAGAGCAAGCTCTCCCTTGAGCACATAACCAACTTTCCTCTCTGCTACCAATGATTATTCTTAAAGTTTTTTTTTTCCTTATCCTTAAGGAGCTGCTTTTCTTAATTGATGTCTGTCCAGAATTTGAGGTATTTTGGATCATGTTATCAACATTCTTGGACCAACATTCAACTGCTGAATTGGGTGTCTTTTCATGGGACTTTGCTGCTAGACATAATGGCTAATATGTAGTAGAGAGTAGGAGCAAAATTCTAGTTCTCCTCCTCAACTTATTTCCCAATAAAAAGGCAAGGAAGACAATACTAAACTTTCTGGACATTAAGGCAGTCTATATAAGGCATCAATGCTCCCCAACCTTGCCAGTTATCACATAACTATATGATTCGTCACACTTAATGCACCCTGCTGTCCAGGTATCTTTCTTATGGAGATGGGATGGACTCATGGCAGAATTTATCCTGATTCCTTTCTGTGCTAAAGCTTAAGTAATCTTCTTTCTGCTTACTTTTCAATGATTTACAAGAGCCTCATGTTACTCTAATTAGATCCTGAAGCACCAGATCAGACTAAATTAGGTCTGACATATAAAAGAGGATGACAGGAAGAGAGAAATCTTTATCCTGTTTCCTCAGACATGAAGATCTGGGTTATTCCCCAGCTGTTGGCTTCTGCAAAAGCTTCTAAATCTTACTTCCTCTGGAGGTTGAGTGCTCGCTCTCTCTCTCTCTCTCTCTCTCTCTCTCTCTCTCTCTCTCTCTCTC
>JAJPUD010008241.1:36888-51475 GCA_023553655.1 Myrmecobius fasciatus
AGAGATGCAAGGAGAAATAGACAGTAATACTATACTAGTGGGAGATCTCAACCTTGCTCTCTCAGAATTAGATAAATCAAATTCCAAAATAAATAAGAAAGAAGTTAGGGAGTTTAACAAAAGGCTAGAAAAGACATGAGAAGAATCTTTGTTCACACTTTCCACCCAGCACCAATAGCAACTGATTGCACTTACCAATAAGCACTTAAACCATCTAAATAGTCAGCTTTTGTGTTTCAGATTAACCACAGTAATTTTTGAAAGATGGACATTTTGAATGTGAATGAGGGGTTCCAGTATTCTTCAGTGGATGGTAGCAGGCAATAGGAATTTTCTGCAACCCTTATAAGGTGTCCAGCAAAAGATGACCAAAAAAAAAAAAAAAAAAAAAAAGAAGATGACCACCAACAGGAGAGAATGAATACAAGCCTTGCCCATGGTTACAAGTAAATATTGACCTTAAGGGAATTGTTTGGACAAAATCATATTTTATATCTTTGTCAGTGAGTATTTCTGAGTCTTTTGTGTTTGTGTTTTAATCATTTTGTATGGGGAGGGAGTCTGAATAAATGAATAACTGTCTTATATCTTATCTACTTTGCACATCAATTACCTTCCTAGAAAGAATCTCAATAATAGATTTTGACATGATATATGCAAAATCCAACTTTTGTTTAAATGAGTGTACCTAAAGATCTACTATAGGGTGGTGCAAAGAGGGAGTGGCAGTGAGAAATAGCTTGTAATCCCCCAAGACTAAAATCTGTCTGAGTGCAGTTCTGGGGTCCTTTAGCAGAAGGGTGTGCTCCAGGTCCCAATTTCAATATATCTTATTAACAATGACCCTCTTTTAAATTATCATTTTATCATGTTTCTTAGCAGCTTCAACTTGTCCCTTACTAAAGGGGGGAAGGATAGACAGAGGCATAGAACTATAGCACCCAGAGGTAGGCTGAACTAGCTAAGCTTTAAGTTTTCTTTCTGCTCATAGATTCTTTTTGTTATTGTTCAGTCACTTTAGTTGTAGCTGACTCTTTGTGATCTATTTGGAGTTTTCTTGGTAAAGTTACTAGTTTACCATTTCATTCTCCAGCTTATTTTATAGGTGAGAAAAATGAGGCAAACAGGGCTAAATGGGTTGGCCAAGGTCATCCAGCTAGTAAGTGTCTGAGGCCAGATTTGAACTCAGGAAGTCATGAGTCTTCCTGACTCCAGGCCTAGCATTTTATCCACTGAATTACCTAGTGGTCATAAGTTCTATTCTTTTTTTTTTTTCTCTAGGAAGATAGGTGACAGTGGATAGAGAGCTGGGATTAAAATTCAGATAAGATCTTCCTTATTTTATTTCTTTTTTGACCTCAGTGACCAATTTTTTTTTTAGGTTTTGTTTTCTTGTCTTTAAAATAACTAGGTTAGACTCTAGCTCTAAATCTATAATCCTCTTCTTTTCCTCTATTGCCAATCTATTTATAAATCTCATTCTCTTCAAAGACTGTGAATACAGGAAGACTAGCCTGGAACAATGAAAAAAATGCATGGTGGATTTGGCATCAAAAGACGTGGACTTAAGTCCTGACTTTATTATTTAATATCTGTATGACCTTAAACAAAGTCAGAGAAGATCTCAGGGGATCTGTTCTTTATTCATCTTTGCAATGATATGACATTATATATTAGATTTTTAAGCAATTGTCTTTATAAATATCTTTAATCTCAGACCTTTTGTAGTATGAGTGGAAACTCTCATATTATTGGAAATTTAGTTGGAAAAAGTTTCTCTAACATATTGAAAACTGTTGAGAGGAAGCAACTGAAGAGGAAACATTCTCAAAGGGGAAAGTTAGACAATTTAATTTTGAGATATTTTGCCCAACCCTTTCTCTGGTTTGAAGGAAAAATCAAAACCGAGAGATTAGAAATTCTTAAATACAAGTATGCAAAATACAGAGAGAAAACATTTATAGTATGTAACACATCTAGGTAATAATTCAGTTACAAGTTTAGGAGAAACAATTAAAAATCTCATAGCAGCACTCCTAATACCATTGCACCCATTTACCCCTCTAACATCAAAGAACATAAGTGGAACCTTCACAAAAATATAATAAATGGCAACAGTCAAAAAAGGTCCTTTAAAAAAATCATCCTCTGGCTTAGTAGGTCTCAATTTCTCCATTGTTCTGACTCAGCTGGGTGTAGTCAAGGCAGCAAATGGACTCAGTCAGAAGTTCCAATATCATGTACCATAGGTCTTGGAATTGTCGTGTTAACTAGCTTCCTCGCCATCTTTATGTCACTCATTTCTGATTTTCTAAGAATAGCACCATAATGCCTCCCATAATTTCACAATGTTCCTATTAAGATCCAGTGTGCCAAGTGAGGAAATTAAAGACAATCCAGCTGAATTTTCTTAACACTCCCCTTCAGCCAATTCAACAAAAACAACAATAGCAACTTCAAACTAAATTTTCAAATATCAGAACCAAAAAATTAAAAGGGTCAAGATGACATATTGTCTAACTTAAAAAAATTTAGGAAGACAGCAGGAAAAGTTTGTGACAATGAGATGATGGCTGGGCCATCAAAGTAGCAGCTTTGGGAGTTCTCGACTCAGAGATAGATCAGAGTACCCGGCTTGATGGTTGATTGATTGTTCTCCTTTGTTCATGAAGAGGATCTATAATAGAATCAAATTATAGTCCAAATATGACTGGTCAGACCAACATGAGTTTGGAATGCTCTACCACAGGTTGAGCACAAATGGTCCATATTAACATTTACAGTGGATTCTCCAAGGTTGTGCATGTCAGGTTTCTTTTGGGTTACTTTAATTCTGCTTTGTGCATAGTGCACAGTACCTTCCCTGATTAGGGTATGCAATATTGGGTAGTGCTGTGATAGTGTCTCTCATGTTGCACAATCAATTCCAAAATTGTGAATATCCTTGTATCACTTTTTCTGACACCCATTTGAGCACTTGCCTTGTGTGAGTTTTTCATAAAAACAGTCATTTTGACAAGCGTATGTGTTGCATTTGAACAATGTAGTCAGCCCAATTGAATTGTACTCTCTGTAGTAGTAGAGATTGAATGTTTCACAGTTTAGTTCAAGGAAAAAAACTACAATATTTGGTACCTTATCCTGCCATGAGATATTCAGAATCTTCCAAAAACAATTAAAATGTAAGTGTTTCAGTTACCTGGCATGGTACTGATATACTGTCTAGGTTTCCAAGTTAAACAACAATAAAGTCAGCATAGTGGCTCTGTTGATTTTTGCTTTGGAGTCAGTCTAATACCTCTTCTTTCTCATACATTTCTTTGGAGCCTCCCAAACAATGAGCTAGCTTCAGCAATGGGTTTGTGTTTGTGTGTGTGTGTGTGTATGTGTGTGTGTGTGAGAACTTCATTATCAATGTGTATCTCCTCAGAAAGTATACTGCTAAGATAAATGAACCTCTCTACAACTTTCAAAACTTCTTCATTTGTCATAACTGATGGTTCCACATAAGGATAGTATGGTGCTGGCTGATGGAGTGCCTGTGATTTCTTGGTGTTAACTGGTAAACCAAAATTATCCCAAACAGCAAATAACTGATCTATAATCTGTTACATCTCAGCTTCAGAGGCTGCATTAAGTACACAATCATTTGTAAATAAAAAAAAATCATACACCAACACTCACTTTAATCTTGGCTTATAGCCTTTTCAAGATGAAGAATTTACCACTGGTGTGGTAGCTGACCTTGATGCCATATTCATCCTCATTGAAGGTGTTTGCCAAGGCACCCTGGTTCTTTGCCTTTTCATTGTTTGAGTTCCATGGCTAAAATGTTCTCCCCTTTTTTGACATTTAATAGACTATGTGATTGTAAGAAAAGTCAGAAAGGATATGAATGTGACAAAGGTCATGAGTGCTATAGAGTGCTGGACAGATCATAGACATCTTTTCCAAGCTAAATTTGAAATATTTTGTTGAATATACACAACTCACTCGGAAAATACCTCCAGGAGATACCATTTACAAATTATTGGGCTACTTGAAAGCCATGATCAAGGAAAAAGATTGGACATGATATTAAATAAAACTGCCCCAATATCTTGGATTCAGAGGGTAAAAAAAATTGAAAGAAAGAAAGAGATCCTACAATGAAAACTACTAGGAATATAATAACCAAATTCCAGAGATCCAAGGTCAATGAGAACACTTAAATCAGCCAAAAAGAAACAGTTCAAATATTGTGAAGCCATAGATAGGAGCAGGCACAATTTAACACCTTTCAGGTTAGAAAAGTGGAGGCTTAGAATAAGACATCATAAAAGGCAGAAGAACTAGGATTACAACCAAGAATAACCCTCTCTGAAGAAGTAAGCATAATCATTTTTATTTTTTTAGAGGGACTCAGGATAGGGAAGAATAAAGTACATTTTGTGAAACACAGGATTTTCAAGAATTCTGATGGGAAAAACTAGAGCTGAATAGGCAATCTGATATTCAAACACAGGGTACAAGAGAAAAATAAAAAGATAAGACATTAAAGCTCAATGATGAGCGACTCAAAAAAGTTAAACTTTTTGCATTCCTTTATGAAAAAAATACATGTTATTCCTAAAAACTTTATTGCTATTAAGGTATTTAAAAGGAGTTTATATACACAGAGGGGAAAGAAGTAAGTTGATTATGTTGAAATGATGATGATGATAAAGGAAAAGAAGAAAGAGAAGGAGAAAAAGAGAAGAAGAAAGAATAAGAAGACGAGAAGGATGAGGAGGAGGAAAAGGAGGAAAAGAAGGAGGGTAAAGGAGGAAAAGGGAAAAGGGGAAAAAAGGGAAGGGAAAGGAGAAGGAAAAGAAGGAGAAGAAGGAAAAGAAGAAAAAAAAGTGAGAAAGAGACATACACTGAGAGAAGAGAAATATAGAATGAGGAAAATTTCTTCATCTTAAATAGGCATACCATGAAAAGTTTTAGAGTGGAGGGGAAAATAGGGAGGTGGCAGTTCTTGAACTCTACTCTCATCAGATTTGCTTTTAAAAATGGAGGAATACATACACACACAAACACACATTCAATAGTACATAGAAATATAATTTATGTAAAACTGAAATTGGAGGTAAAGGATAAGAGAAAGTGGAATGATCATAAAAATGAGAATATTTTAAGAGAAACTGATAAGAAGCTAATAGATTTTTGAGGGACAGAATAAAAGGAGAGAGAAAAAAAGAAAGAAAAGAAATGAATAAATGGAAATACATAATCATGAATATGAATGGGATGATCTAATTCATAAAATTTACATGGATATAGATAAATTCAATAAGTGAATACTTTATATTAGACTTCAGTTTTGTAAATCTAACAATAAGACTCACATTTTTTTAAAATTAATTTTTATTTTATTTGCATAACATATGTGTGGGTAATTCTTCAACAATAACCCTTACATAGCTTTCCGTTACAAATTTTTCCCCCCAACTTCCCCATCCCTCCCCTAGATGGCAGGATATCCACTACATGTTAATTATGTTAAAATATTGGCAAATCGAATATATGTATATATATTTCCAAACTTATCATTGTTGTGCAAGAAAAATCTTATCTACACAAATGATATATCAGATAAAGGAAACACGATGTAAGCAAACATCAATCAAGAAGTATGAGAATGCTATGTTGTGGTCCACATTTCGCATCCCTCTCTCTGGGTGTATATAGCTTTCTTCAGTGAACAATTGGAGGTGGTTTGAAACATATCATTGTTGAAGAGAGCCATGTCCATCAGAATTAATCGTCATATAGTACTGTTGTTGCCGTGTATAATGATCTCCTGGTTCTGCTCATTTCACTCAGCATCAGTTCATGTAAGTCTCTCCAGGCCTCTCTGAAATCATCTTGCTGGTCATTTCTTACAGAACAATAATATTCCATAATATTCATATACCATAATTTATTCAGCCATTCTCCAATTGAAGGGCATCTATTCAATTTCCAGTTTCTAGCTACTACAAAAAGGGCTGCCACAAACATTCTTGCACATATGGGGCCTTTTCCTTTCTTTATGATTTCTTTGGGATATAAGCCCAATAGAAATGTTCCTGGGTCAAAGGGTATGCACAGTTTGATAACTTTTTGAGCATAGCTCCAAATTGTTCTCCAGAATGGCTGTATCCGTTCACAGCTCCACCAACAATGCATCAGTGTCCCAGCCCTCCCACAACCCCTCCAACATTCATCATTAACTTTTCCTGTCATTTTAGCCAATCTGACAGGTGTGAAGTGGTACCTCAGGGTTGTCTTGATTTGCATTTCTCTGATCAACAGTGATTTGGAGCACCTTTTCATATAACTATAAATAGTTTTAATTTCATCCTCTGAAAATTGTCTGTTCATATCCTTTGACCATTTATTGATTGGAGAATGTCTTGAATTTTTATAAATATGAGACAATTCTCTATATATTTTAGAGATGAGACCTTTATCAGAACCCTTGAATGTAAAGATGATTTCCCAATTTATTACTTCCCTCCTAATCTTGTCTGCATTGATTTTGTTTGTACAAAAACTTTTTAACTTAATATAGTCAACGTTATCTATCTGGTTTTCAATTAAGAGTTCCAGTTCTTCTTTGGACATAAATTTATTCCATCTCCAAAGGTCTGAGAGGTAAACTATATTACATTCCTCTAATTTACTTATAGTATCACTCTTTATATCCAGATCATGAACCCATTTAGATCTTATCTTGGTATGTGGTGTTAGATGTGGGTCAAGTCCTAATTTCTTCCACACTAGTTTCCAGTTTTCCCAGCAGTTTTTAAGACTCACATTTTTATCATTGAACAGTATATATATGTATATGTATGTAAATATGTACACACATGGAAATTTTTCCAAAAATTGTCCATAGCTATGTTGTACTTTACTCAATCATTCAGGAAATAAAAATATGGATTCAATATTTTAAAAAATTAAAAAAAATTGAGGCAGCTAGTGGCACAGTAAATAGAGCATTAGCCCTGAAGTCAGGAAGACCTGAGTTCAAATCTGGCCTGAGACATTTAACATATCTTGCTGTGTGACTTTGGGCAAATCACTTAACTCCAATTGCCTCAGAAAAAAAAAATAAAGCAAAAAAAGATTTTAAAAAATTTACATGGATAGCAAAATGGATTAGTAACCAAATTCTAACAATATGTTGTTTAGAAGAGATACACTTGAAACAAAAAGATACATATCTAATTAAAATTAAAAGGTTGGAACAGAATCTAAAATCTTAAAGTTTAATTAAAACAAGGCAGGATTAGCAATTATGATTTAAGAGAAAGTACAAACAAAAAAACATCCCATTAAAAGAGATAATTGAGTGCATTCTGAGAAGATGGTGATGTATGTCATAAATTTCCAGGCTCTCCAGATTTCCCCCACAAACAGAGAGAAAATTATCATGAAATGAACATAGCACAACAAAAATAAAAGAGTAAAGCAGTTTTCCTCCTAGGACAATTTGAGAGGACCTCTGTGAAGACTTAAGGAGCTAAGGTTTGATCAGGGTCAATTCTAAACAACTTCAGGCCACTTCACTTAATAAACAAATAGCAGCCTCTGAGAGAAGCTAACTAAGCTTCAAGAAACAACTTAGGGGGGGCAGCTAGGTGGCGCAGTGGTTAGAGCACCAGCCCTGAAGTCAGGAAGACCTGAGTTCAAATCTGGTCTCAGACACTTCCTAGCTGTGTGACCCTGGGCAAGTCACTTAACCCAAATTGCCTCAGCAAAAAGCAAAAAAAAAAAAAAAAAAAAAAAAAAAGAAACAACTTAGGGTCTTTTACCCTACATAGTTTCTTCTAAAGAACAGCAGACTTTGAATGTGATAAGACTTAAAGATCCATTGCTATTTTCAGAAGTCAGGCTTACCTGCTTCACAGACATGATCCCTGACTGGGACTATGGATAAGAAGGAACAAGTACAAGCCCAATGATTGCAGTACTGCTGGGAGAAAGAGCATGTGAAGGACTCTGAAGCTGAGTCACTGGACAGAATTCAGAAAACAGCAGTTAGAAGAAACTGAGACCTGGGAAAACATTACCCATAACCAAGGATTAAAAGTTGATGATCATAATATTAAGCTACTAAAATAAAATAATTTGAATTAAAAATAAAAAATGATTCAGCAAAGGAACAAGAATGCAACTCTTGATAGCTATTTTGATGTAAAAGATCTGGGTTCATATTCAGAGGAAGATAGCGAGGACAAAAAAAATGTCACTTCTACCCTCAAGAATAGCTCCAAGTGTCTAAAAAACCCCAAAAGAAATTTTGGATCAACTGAGAAAGAATGAGGAAAAAAAATAAAATTTATTCAAAAAATTATGAAAAGAAAGTTAACTAATTGGAAACACACACACAAAATTTAAAAAAATAAAGTCTTTGAAAATTAGAATTGGGCAACTGAAATCAAATGACATGTCACTAAGATGTAATAAAAATAGAAAAGAAGGAGAGAATCTAAAACACCTCATTAGAAAAATAACCAATGTAGAAAAAAAGATCTAAAAGAGATAAATTATTTGAAAGTATGATCAAAAAAAGAATCAGAATACAAAAATGCAAATCATTAAGGAAAATTGCTCTGAATTTCTAAAACAAACCAGAAGGTAAAGATACAAACCCACTAAGTACAACCTGAAATAATTCCTAGGAAGAAAATTTGCAGAAATATCATAGCTAAATTTTGAAATTTCCAGATTAAAAATATTGCAATATTCGGGAAAAATGAATAATTTGGGAAAACAATCAGGGTTTCAGAAGACCTAGCAACTTCTATACTAAAAGATGGTAGTTCTTAGAACATTATATTTTGAAGAGCAAAGAAGCTGAAAGTGCAGCCTAGAATAACTTATCCAGCAAACGTAAATATAATACTGAATGAAAAAAATGACATTTGATGAAGTGAAAGACTGTCAGGTATCTGTAACAAAAAGACCAGGATTCAATGGAAAACTTGATGTAAAAGACCCAGGAGGAATGAAAAATCATAAGGGACTGATGAAAGTTAAACTGTTTATGTATAACATATGAAAATGTTATCAGTATTCCTAAAAAACTGTTATTGTTATTAAGATAGTTTGAAAGAATGGTTGTGGCTGAGTTATGTATAATGGAGTGATTCTTTCAAAAACAAAATTGAGTTAGGAAAATGTAAAAAGGAGCAATTATCTTACGAAAAATGAGAAGAAAAAAGAATACAGAAAAAACAAGGTTTTTTTGTTTTTGTTTTTGTTTTTGGTGGGGGGAGATTGAAGAGCCATTTGAAAAAGTTTAGTAGTCTTTTGTACTTTTTGAAAGATGTGAGAATTTAGAGATAGAATGGCAAAGGACTTCTTGAAAGGGAAGTATAGAATAAGAGGAGTAGGTAAAATAAGGAATAATAGGCCAACAAGAAAAGATAACACAACTGGGAAAGACAGAAAGAGAGAATGAGAAGGAAAATAGTGAGTAAAATAAGATGGAAAGAAATTCACAAAGCATAAGTAGAATTTTGTCAAAATTATAAAAATATGCACCATTTCCCACTTAATAAATAATCAAAGGATATGAAATTTTTTCCATGATGAAATCTAAACAATTTATATTCATATAAAATATTCTAAATTATATTTGAGTAGAGAAATGCAGATTAAAACATCCTTGGAGGCATAATTTTATGCCTACCATATTAACTAAAATGATAGAAGAGAAAAGTGACAAATATTGGAGAGCACACAGAAAAACTGGAACACATTCATTGTTGGTAGAATTGTAAAATTATCTAACCACTTTGAAGAGCAATCTGGAATTATGACCAAAAAGTTATTAAAGTGCCAATACACTTTGACCAAACAATATCACTAATAGATCTTTTTCCAAAGATGAATAGGGGAAAAGGGAAAGAACCCATATGTTCTAAAATGTTGAAAGCAGCTCTCTTTGTGGCAGCAAAAATAGGAAATTGCAGGGATGCCCATCAATTGGGACATGGCTGAATATGTTGTGGCATATGATTATACTGGAAAACACTGTGCTATAAGAAAAGAAAAGCTCAATAATTTTAGGGGAAAAATTTTACATGACATAAGAAAGAGCAAAATGAGCAGAATCAAAGGGATATTGCATACTGTAATAGCAATATTATTTTAAGAGCAATTGAGCGAATATTTTTGTCTATTATATATGCCCAAATTATTTATAAAGAACATATGAAAAAAGATGTTATCTGCATCCAGAGAAAGAATTGATACATAGAAATATGTTTATACTATTTTACATGTATATATTTGTGTCTAATGGTACCCATCCTTAGTGTATATATATATATATATATATGCTATATTCTAGAAATTATTGTTTTATTCTTTAAACTAAAAAAAAGGGAAAAAGGGGAACATATAATTAGGAAAACTACATATTGCTTAATGGGATCATAGACCATTAAGTAATATCAAAACATTTATGTATATTTCTCTGATAAAACTTTATTTCTGAAATATATACTGAGTGGACTAGAACTAAGACAAATATATAAACATAAAAGACATTTCTCAATTGATAAATGATCAAATGATATAAAAAGTCAGTTTTCAAAAAAATTAAATCACTTTCTACAATAATATGAAAATGTTGTAAATTACTGTTGATTATAGCAAAGTAAAAATGTCTCTGAGGTACTACTTCGCACCTATCAGAAATGGCAAATGCTAAGGAGATGAAGATAAACTAGGTGCACAAATGAATTGTTGAGTAATGAACTGGTCTAACTATTCTATAAAACAATTAAGAACTACATCCAAAAGGTTAAAAAATTGTATATACTCTTTGATTCAACACTACAATTCTGAGGTCTTTCCAAAGAGTTTAAAGGGATAGGGACCCATATATGCAGTTAAAATTATTATATGTGTGCACAGAAATATAAATATCTGATCTCTTTTTGTGATGGCAAAGAATTGGAAATAAAGGTGATACTCATCAATTGGACAGTAGTTGAACAATTTTTGACATATGGTTTTGAAAGTTCTACTGTGTTCTACTGTGATAGAGGAAATAATAAAGGTGGAGTTTGAGGGAAAATATGGTAAGACTTATGTGAACTGAAGCAAAAGAAAAATAATATTAAAATATTTTTTAAAGTTTCAATAGTATTCTTATGTGGAAATATGTAAATCAAAAAGTATTATGTGTGCTGTTTAGTTAAAAGTAAATAAACTCTGTTGGATGTATCATCTTATCAGTGTGGTTATTCTCTGAAGGAATATAGTTGGACTCATTTGTCATCTATGCCCCTTCTCACCCCAATTGATTCCTTTTTTATTATTATTGTATGTATGTCAAAGATCTACTTAATCTGTTGGAAACATTCCACATACTATTGGTACAATAAGCATAATAATGCTGATTTTAATAAGTGATGATTTAATATATTTGCATATATTTAATATAGATATATTTTAGAAACATTTATTATTATGAATGTATTACATTTATTATGTACTCATTTTTATTATAACTAAAAATAACTAATATATATACCATTTTGTAATGTGTAAAGGTGTTTATGTTTTTTTAAGTGCTTTCAGTTTTTTTTTTTAATTAAAGCTTTTTATTTGCATAACATATATATGGGTAATTTTTCCACATTGGCCCTTGCAAAGCTTTCCATTACAAATTTTTCCTCCCTAATCCCCATCCCTGTCCTAGATGGAAGGAAGTCTACTACATGTTAATTATGTTAAAATATTTGACAAATCGAATATGTGTATACATATTTTTAAAGTTATCTTGCTGTGCAAGAAAAGTCAGATCTACAAAAAAAATCTGAGAAGGGAAACAATGCAAGCAAATAACAATAGAGAACATGAAAATGTTATGTTGTAGTCCACATTTCATATCCCTTTCTCTGGGTGTATATGGCTTTCTTCACTGAACGATTGGAACTGGTTTGAAACATTTCATTGTTGAAGAGAGCCTTGTCCATCAGAATTGATCATCATATATTCTTTTTGTTGCCATGTATAATGATCTCCTGGTTCTGCTCATTTCACCCAGCATCAGTTCATGCAAGTCTCTCCAGGCCTCTCAGAAATCATCCTGCTGGTCATTTCTTATAGAACAATAATATTCCATAACATTCATATGCCATAATTTATTCGGCCATTCTCCAATTGATGGACATCCATTCAGTTTCCAGTTTCTAGTCACTACAAAAAGGGCTGCCACAAACATTCTAGCATGTGTGGGTCCTTTCCTTCCTTTAAGATCTCTTTGGGATATAGGCCCAATAGAAACACTGCTGGGTCAAAGAGTATGCACAATTTGATAACTTTTTGAGCATAATACCAAATAGCTCTCCATAATGCTTGGATCCATTCACAGTTCCACCAACAATGTATCAGTGTCCCAGTTTTCCCACATCCCCTCCAACATTCGTCATTATCTTTTTCTGTCATTTTAGCTAATCTGACAAGTATGTAGTGGTACTTCAGAGTTGTCTTAACTTGCATTTCTCTGATCAATAGTGATTTGGAGCACCTTTTCATATGACTAGAAATAATTTTAATTTCTTCATCTGAAAATTGTCTTTTCATATCTG
Source organism: Myrmecobius fasciatus (assembly GCA_023553655.1). Taxonomy (NCBI): domain Eukaryota; kingdom Metazoa; phylum Chordata; class Mammalia; order Dasyuromorphia; family Myrmecobiidae; genus Myrmecobius; species Myrmecobius fasciatus. The sequence goes on from JAJPUD010008241.1 coordinate 49,509, forward strand.
CAAAGGTCTTTATAACTAGAATCTTACTTTATCTTCTTGTGAGATGCAAGCATGATTATTTTTTACATTTTACTGATGAGTTAACTGAAGTCGAGGAAGGTTGTTATGTGTCCAGGGTCCCATAATTAAAATGATATCTAATATTGTAACAGAGCTCATTTCTTCCTGATGCAAGATAGACATTATATCTTCCTCTTCATGGAGTGAATGCTAGCATTTTTTTAAATAATCAAAGTATTCAGATTAAAACAAATCAACTTTTCTTCTGAGAACATCAAAATATGAGACATGACATATGCTTCATTTTTGCCCCAGATGGATGAACACATAAAACATTTTTAGAACTCTTTTTTGGTCTGTGTTCTTATTTTTCAAAACACTTTTCCAAAGTCTATTTGTTTTCCATACTGATTGATGAACTAATTGTTTAAAGGAGGAGTGGGTGCTACTGAATCACTGGATATCTAAAATGCAGGAAAATTTGGTTTTTCCCCTTGAGAGTGGTTCCCTAAAGAATGATGTATCATTTTTCTGGTTGCTCTATAAAAAGGATGTAGAGGTTAAAGAGGAAATCTTTTCATTATTATTTTAATACTAGTTTGGTAATTACACAGTTTTGATCATTCAGGAGATCCTCAATGAAAATGTAGCATTTCTGAATATGTACTAACATGCTTATTGAATCTAAGCTAGGGCAAGTAAATAAGAAGAGAATTGAAAGTGCTCCTGGGAGGGGAAATGATGAATAACAGACAAGACATTATTCCAAACAGATCAAGAATTATGAGTTTGAGGTCAAACCATTGACCTCGACATTAGAAAATATTTCTAAGAATACTTTGCAGTGTGTGTGTGTTGTGTGTGTGTGTGTCTGTGTTAACTCTTAGTTTAATTTGTTTCTTCAGAAGGGTCGGTTCATACCACAATACTGTGAACTTTCAAGCTAAATGGGTGGTCTAGAAAACAAATAGATTGGTCAGGGAAAAAAAAAAGAATTTTCAAATTGTTGCAAAATTCAGCTTTTCTCCAAAGCCCTGTGTGTGTGTGTGTGTGTGTGTGTGTGTGTGTGTGTGTGCTTGACTATGAAAATGGGGTAAAAAAAACCCAGAACTACAATATGATTTCTGTGAACAAAGGTTGATCAAACCTTATTGAAAGAAGTTAGGAACACTTTTAGGAATATTCATGTTCATGTAGAATCAAAGATGCATTAGTAGAAATATTGCTTATTTACTACAACCAGAGTAATAAGTTACTTAGGACAACTCCAGAGAGTTAATTTAGGGCACTGTGATTTTAAGGGTTAGCAAGTCTGGCAATTATCTATTTAAAGTTAGTTTTGACTTCTAAAAATCCTTATGCTCCCCTTTTCCCTATTTTCTATTTAGCCAAAGAGAATGGCAAAAAGTATGAAGCTACTTTAAAATTTGAAGCTTAAAGTCAAGTTTCCTGGATGTCCATTCATGTGAAACAAGGAAAAACAAGTGATGGTTAGTATCAATAAAATAAACATGGGAGTCACTGAGTCAAACATGATTAGAAAATGTTTGAGCAACAAGTCAATAAAACAAGTGATATGGAATTATTTACATTGTTCTTAAGAAGAGGGATATTTCAACAAATAAACATGATAGCATGATACAGTGAATGGAACTCCGAACTTCAAAAAAGAAAGTTCTGCCTTCATTTCATGTCAGATAACTAATAGCTGTGAAATCCTGGTCTAATCCATTACCATTTCTCTTATTAGTTTCTACATCTGTAGAAAGAGGAAATTAGAGTTGGTACTCTTTAAGGTCACATCTATCACTGAATCTATGATTCTAATGATCATAGATGATATGAAATGTTCATATGCTTCTGTCCCAAACTTAAGTTTTCCTTCCTTCCTTCCTTTCTTTGTTTCTTCCTTCCTTTTTGCCTTCCTTCCTTCCTTCCTTCCTTCCTTCCTTCCTTCCTTCCTTCCT
>JAJPUD010008241.1:51575-92960 GCA_023553655.1 Myrmecobius fasciatus
CTTCCTTCCTTCCTTCCTTCCTTCCTTCCTTCCTTCTTTTCTTCCTTCCTTTCTTCCTTTTTCCTTCTTTCCTTTCTTCCCTCCTTTCTCTCTTTCTCTCTCTCTTTTTTTCTTCTCTCTCTCTTTCTTCCTTCTGTTCTTATCAAACTGTGCATACTCTTTAATATAGCAATGTTTCTACTGGGCTTATATCTCAAAGAGATATTTAAGGAGAAAGAGGGTTCCACATGTGCATAAATATTTGTGGTAGCTTTTTTTTAGTGGTAAGAAACTGGAAACTGAGTGTCTCTCTATCAGTTGGAGAATGACTGAATAAGTTATGGTATATAAATGCTGTGGAATATTATTGTTTTATAAGAAATGATCAGTAGGATGATTTCAGAGAGGCCTGGAGAGATTTACATGAACTGATGCTAAGTGAAATGAGCAGAACCAGGAGATCATTGTACATGGCAACAACAAAATTAAATGAAAATCAATTGTGATGGGCATGATTCATTTCAACAAAGATATGATTGAGGCCAGTTTCAATGATCTTGCAATGAAGAGAATCATCTACACTCAGAGAAAGGACTGTGGCAACTGAATATGAATCAAAATATAGCATTTTTCATTCTTTTTGTTGTTTGAATTTTGTTTTCATTATCCTTTTTTTTGCTTTTTGATCTGATTTTTCTTGTGCATCATGATAATTGTATAAATATGTATATACATGTATTGGATTTAACATATTTTAACATGTTTAACATATATTGAATTATTTTCCATCTACAGGATGGAATCAGGGAAAGGGAGGGAAAAATTTGGGACACAAATTTTTTTTTATTTCATTAGGGTCTGATATGGAATCATTTACTATTTCTGCCTTCTTGCATTTGATCCAGCAAGGATAAATTCTGAAAAATTATCCATGTTCATGTTTTGAAAACAAAAAGCTGTAGTAAAAAAGTCCTGTTTTGACAGTTTGATTGGCATATTATTGAACAAGTAGACCAATTTAGGCTGAAAAGTCATTTTTATTATATTAGCTCAGCCTACCCATGAACAATTTGTATTTTTTCAATTGTTTAAAGCTGATTTTATTTGTGTGAAAAGTATTTTGTAATTGTGTCCATATAGTTATTTTTTGTCTTGGCAGGTAGACCCACAAGTATTTTATCTTGTCTATAGTAATTTTGAATAGAATATAGCCTTCTGTCTCTTGTTGATGGGCTTCGTCAGTAATATATAGAAATGCTGATGATTTGTGTGGTTTTATTTGATATCCTGCAACTTTACTAAAGTTGTGAATAGTTTCTTGTAGATTGGATGATTTTTCTAGGATTCTCTAATTATATGATCATGTTATCTGAAAAGAGTGATAGTTTATTTCCTTATTGCCTATTCTAATTCCTTTAATTTCTTTTTCTTTTCTTATTGCCAAAGCCAATATTTCTAGTCCAATGTTGAACAATAGTGGTGATAATGGGAATCCCTGTTTCACTTCTGATATTATTTGGAATGCATCCAGCTTCTCCTCATTACAAATAAGGCTTTCTGTATGATTTAGATAAATACTGCTTATTATATTAAGGAATGTTCCCTTTTTGCCCTCTAGTGTTTCAATAGGAATACATGCTGTATTTTGGCAAAAGCTTTTTCTGTATCTATTGAGTTTATCATATGATTTCTGCTGATTTTGTTGCTGATATGATAGATGCAGGTAATTTCCTGATATTACCTGCATTCCTAGTAGAAATCCCACTTGTTCATAGTGTTGATATGTTGCTGTAATCTCTTTGTTAGTATTTTATTTAAAATTTTTGTATCAATATTCATTAGGGAGATTGATCTGTAATTTTCTTTCTTTGTTTTGGTTCTTCTTGATTTAGGTATCAGTGTCATATTCATGTCATAGAAAAAATTTGTCAGTGCTCCTTCTATACCTATTTTCCCAAATACTTTATATAGTATTTGAATTAATCTTTAAATGTTTGATAGAGTTCACTTGTGAATCCATCTGAACCTGGAGATTTTTTCTTAGGCAGTTCATTAATGACTTATTCAATTTATTTTTTAAAATGGGACTATTTTAATATTTTATTTCCTCTTCCCTTAATCTGGGCAGCTAATGTTTTTTGTAAATATTCACCCATTTTGGTTAGATTGTTGGACTTGCTCCCATATAGTTAAGCATAATATCTCCTAATTATTTCTTTAATTTCTTTTTCATTGGTAGTAAGTTCCTACCTTTCTTTTTTGATGATGGTGATTTGATTTTTTCCCTCCCTTTTTCTGATCAAATTAACCAAAGTTTTATTTAAAAAAAAACTCTTAGTTTTATTTATTAGTTTAATAATTTTCTTAGTTTCTATTTTATTCATCTCTCCTTTGAGCTTCAAAATTTCTAATTTGGCATTTAATTGAGAATTTTTAATTTGTTCTTTTTCTGACTTTTTAAGTTTTTTTTTAAAAATTATTTTTATTAAAACTTTTTATTTGCAAAACATATATATGGGTAATTCTTCAAAATTAACCCTTACAAAGCTTTCTGTTACAAATTCCCCCCCCCCCTACTCCTCACCCCTCCCCTAGATGGCAGGGAGTCCACTACATGTTAATTATGTTAAAATACTTGACAAATAGAATATATGTATACATATTTCCACACATCATTGTTGTGCAAGAAAAATCATTATCTACAAGAAAAAATAATCAGAGAAAGGAAACACCGTGCAAGCAAACATCAATAGAGAGCATGAAAATGTTAGGTTGTGGTCCACATTCCATATCCCTCTCTCTGTGTGTATATGGCTTTCTTCACTGAACAATTGGAACTAGTTTGAAACATTTCATTGTTGAAGAGAGCCATGTCCATCAGAATTGATCATCATATAGTATTGTTGTTGCTGTGTATAATGATCTCCTAGTTCTGCTCATTTCACTCAGCATCCGACTTTTTAAGTTTCATGCCTAATTCATTGATCTCCTCTTTCTCTAATTTTTTTATGTTAACTATCTAGAGATTTAAAATTTCCCCTAAGAACTGTTTTGGCTGAATTCCATAGGGTTTAGTATGTTGTTTCACTATTGCCATTTTCTTGGATGAAATTATGAATTGTTTTAGCGATTTGTGATTTGACTCATTCATTCTTTAGAATTTGATTATTTAATTTCCAATTGGTTTTTAATATATCTTTCCCTGGCCCTTTATCGAATCAAATTTTTTATTGCATTAGGGTTTGAAATGTAATCATTTACTGTTTTTGCCTTCTTGAATTTGATTGTGAGGGTTTTTTGCCTTAACACATGGTCAATTTTTGTGTAGGTGTCATGTACACCTTAGAAAAAAGGCATATTCCTTTCTGTCCCTATTCAATTTTCTCCAGAGATCTATCATATCTAGGTTTTCTAGGATCCTATTAACTTCCCTAGATTCTTTCTTGTTTATTTTGAGATTAGATTTGTCTGATTCTGAGAGGGGAAGTTTGAGGTTTCCCACTAGAATAGTTTTGCTGTCTGTTTCTTCCTGTAACTGGCTTAAAATCTTATCTAGGCATTTGCCTGCTCTACCACTTGGTGGATGCACATTTATCATCATTACTAGTTCATTATTTAAAGTACCCTTTATCAAGGTGTACTTTCCCTCCTTGTCTTTTTTAATAAGACCTATTTTTGCTTTTCTTTTATCTGAGATCAGAATTGCTACCCCTGCTTTTTTTTTTTAATTACTTCAACTGAAGCATAATAAATCTGTCTCAGGCTTTTACATTTATTCTGTATGTGTCTCTCTGTGTCAAGTATATTTCTTGTAACCAACATATTGTAGAATTATGCTTTTTAATTCACTCTGCTATTGGCTTCCATTTTGCATATAAAATGGGTAAATTCTGAGTAAAATGGGTAAAATTTACACTAATAGTTATGATTATCAGCTCTGTATTTCCCTCCCTCCTATTTTCTCCTTTATATATACTTTTTTTCTCTCTTCCCACTCTGTCTTTAGTCATATGTGTACTATTTTACCTACTCCACTCACTACCTTATTTCCTATCATCCCTCCTTCTTCTCTTACTAGTGTTTTTTTAATCCACTTCACCCATTCGCTTGTCTTCAATCAGCCCTCCCCTTTTCTCTTACCTTTTCTCCTAGTTTTTTTGCCCTCTCTTCTATCTTGTTCCTTCCTTTTTTTCTCTTTCTCCTACTTCTTTATAGAGTTAGATAAATTTCTATAACCAATTTGATGATTGTTATTCCCTCTTAACTCTAAAATTGATGATATCAAGCTTCAGACAATGCTCATCCCTCTTCCTTCTTTCCCTCAGTTGTAATAGTTTTTTTTTTTTGCATCTCTTCATGTGAACTGTCTCATTCTACCACCCATTTTCTTTTTTCCAGTACAGATTGTTTACCATTGCTTAATATCTTTTTCTTTGATGGCATCACATCAGAGTCCATTCACAATCACACCCTAAGTCCATGTGATGCCCTCTTTTATCTGCCCCAGTATTACAGATATTATTTTTCCTATCTAGAGATGTAAACAGTTGAGCCTTTAAATAACATATATATTTTTCCCCTGTTTACCTTTCTATGATTCTCTTGAGTCCTGTGTTTGTAGATTAAATTTTCTGTTTAGTTCTTGTTTGTTTTTTGTTTTGTTTTGTTTTGTTTTTTTTCAATAGAAATGATTGAAAGTCTCTTATGTCATTGAAGATCCATCTTCTCCTTTGGAGGATGATGCTGAGTCTTGCTGTGTAGTTAATTTTTCATTGTTACCCAGGTCCTTTGCTTTCCAGAATATGATATTCCAGGTCCTCCAATCTTTTATTATAGAAGCTGCCAGAACCTGAGCAATCCTGACTCTTCCTTCTTGATATCTGAATTGTTTTTGTCTGTCAGCTTGCAGTATTTTTTCTTTGAGATTATTGTTTTGAGGTTTTGCAACAATGCTCTTTGGGATTTTCCATTTGGGATCTCTTTCCAAAGGTGATTGATGGATTCTTTCAATGAATATTGCTCCCTTTTTCTAAACTATTGGGGCAGTTTTACTTAATGACCTCTTGTAGAATACTATCCAGGGAATTTTTTGCTCATGGCCTTCAACTAGGCCAGTAATTTTAAAATTGTCTATTCTGTATCTATTTCCCAGTTTGGTTGTTTTTCTAATGAGTTATTTCACATTTTCTTCCATTTTCCATTCTTTTTACTTTGATTGATTCTTTCTATTTCACAAAGTCATTAATTTACATTTGCCCTGTTCTAGTTTTTAATGTGTGATTTTCTTCAGCTATCTTTTGTGCCTTTTTTATTTGGCTTATTCTACATTTTAAGGAGTTATTTTCTTCAGGCAATTTTTTTTCATTCTTTTCTCTAAACTGTTAACTCTCTCATGTATATCTTTTATTTTTTTTTCTTCTACCTCTCTCATTTGTGTTTTGAAGTCTTTTGTGAACATTTCCAAGAAGCCTCTTTGGGCTTGAAACCAATTTATCTCACTCTTGGAGATTTCATCTATGGATATTCTATCCTCATCTGAATTTGTATTTTGGTCAGACCTGTCACTATAGTAACTTTCTATAGTTAAGGTTCTTTTTTGTTTCTTCCTCATTTTCTTCATTTTCCTTTGGTATTTTCTAGTTTTTTTTTTACTTTTAAGCTCTGCTCCTGGGGTAAAGAGGGTACTGCCCCAAGCTCCCTGTGCAGCTCTGAGCCTTCGCTTTGAGCACAGGAATCCCTTGTGTTTGTAGCGGGTAACTTTGCCTGTTCTTTTCAGGAAACAGCCTGGTTTCACAGATTTTGCCTTCTGACCTTGGGCTGGATGTTTCCCCCTGATTTGCTCCTCTACTGAGCCAGGACTGAGGCTCTTATTTGCTGATTTGCTGTGATTAAGACAGTATCACCAGCTTTTCACCTCAGTAAGATTGATCTTTCTTGCAGTTTTTTCAGTCTATCTTGAGCTGCAGAGTTGTTTTCATTCCATCAGATTCTGTTCAGAGTCTTGGTTTCATATGGTTTTCTAGGGAAACTGGGAGGGCTCAAGAAGCTTCCTGACTTTACTCTGCCACCTTGGCTCCTCCCCAGGAACTCCCCTTCCTTCCTTCCTTCCTTCCTTCCTTCCTTCCTTCCTTCCTTCCTTCCTTTCTCTCTCTCTCTCTCTCTCTCTCTCTCTCTCTCTCTCTCTCTCCCTTCTCTTTCTTCCTTCCTCTACCTTTCTTTCTTTTTCTTTCACCAGAATTCTTGAAAAAAAACTTTACACTCAATAACTTCACTTTCTCTTCTCTAAATAGTTGATTAGACTTTTAAAATCTGGCTTCCTATCTCATTATTCAACTAAAATTCTCTTTGCCTGCCCTTGCAGAAGAGAAACTGTAAGAACCCAGAAGCTATCAACCTATGAATTGCATGTTTTAACTGCTTCAGTACCTTTCTAGCCTCTTCACATTCTCCTTCTACATCATACACCTATTTAAAAATTCATAGTCAAACCTGAGGGGATACAATGGCATTGAAATAGTGGTAATCAGAAATTTTCTAGTGAAAATATTGGGAGATTTAGTTTACTATAATTTTCTAGGGAACAAAATCGAATAAGCAATACAATTTGGAGTTTTGGAAAATGTGAATGCTGCCAGTGAGGTTTGTTCTTCATTGAAAGGAAAGGTAAAAAAAAAATCTAGCTCTTTCATAAAATTTACACATTGTCTTGAAATCTTGTGAAGAAGATGTTGAACCGATGGAGATGTACTCTATTCTGCATTTGCTGTTCTAGTTTCAATTTCAACAATGAAGATGCCCCTTTGCAAGGTATTCCTTGGCCTTCCCCCTGGCTTTCCTGCCTTCTTTTGCATGTTTTCTCTCTATAGGATTGTGAGTTTCTTGAGTGCAGGAACTATATTTTTAGCAATGGTATTGCTAGCAATTTTTGCAATTGTATCAATTGCAATATTGTCTAGTATGCAGTGGGTGTTTAATAAGTGTTTATTGAATTTGGAGTGCATTAAGCAATCCTTCAGAACTTGATTGCCTATGAGAATTAATACATACAAGAATGGCTATAGATCCCAAAATAAACCAGCATGAAACCACTTACTCTAATTTAATCTTGTCCTAAATGAATGTTGTGTAAACTATTTGCAGCTTTAACAATTTTGAAAACAACACTGTGGCATTGGGGGAAAAAAAATCCCTTAGCTACTCAGAAATGACTATATAAAAATGCTTACTATTTGCATCTTTTGTACAATTTATTCCTAGAATTTATTATATTACATTTAGTTTAAAAATGTGTTGAGAACATTCCCTTCAAAAATAGCAGTTACTTGTAAAAAGCCTTAAATCAATAGTGTTGTAATTATGACTGATGTCCATGCATCACCACAGGTTTGATGAAAGTATTGTGTGTGTGTGTGGTGTACATGCATGCATATATATTTATGTGTGTGTATATATATATATATATATATATATGTGTGTGTGTGCGTATTCATTATGTGTATATAAATAATTCCTTGAGTCGTGAGATTGGTTAGCTAACTGATATCAAATTCATTCTCATTTCTGAATAAATTGCTTGCCTAGAGTTATTTTGTACAGATTAAGATTTGATCTTGTATGAGACTAGAAAGCAGGATTTAATAAAACAAAAAAAGTAAACTTAAACAAGAAAAAAGAAACTGCCTCAAAATTACCAATGATTTCTTAGTCACCATATCTTGTGTTCTTGTTTAACATGGTTTTATTCTGGACTTATTTCTGCAAGCCAGGTCTATTTCATTTAACACCACTCAGGTGTTAACCCTCAGGCTTCTCTAGAACCCTGAAGGGTTTAAGAGTTTCTTTTGTCTGCCATCAACTTGAATACCCATCTGCTATGTTCTCTCTATTTTTAGGATTACAGTAACTAGCACTTCAGTTCAATCTAACCATTTAAGATTGGATAAGTTTTACAAGGGGATATTTAAATGGAAAATATAAAAAGTACAATAATACAAAATTTCCCCCAATACTTCATGGGCATATTTCCAATTTTATAACACCAACTGGCCTTCTCTCATTTTTTCACTCATAATACTCTACCTCCCATATTCAAACTTTAGTAATTTACCATTCAAATCCTCCTTAATTCATTCCCTCCTTACCTTGAACTTGTAGATTATTTATCTTCTTTTAAGATATAGTTCAAGCACCAACCTCTGTATTAATATTTTCCTAAATCCACTAACTTCTAGAACATCCCTCCCAGATTTCCTTGTATTTAACTATTTTGTATTTGCTTTCCAAGGCCCTAAATGTCATGAAAAATTTAGTGAAATTAGAAAGCTCACGCTACTTCTCCTGTAAATAGATAAAATGTTCTTGATATAATTCTGCTGTCCTGCCAGTAGGGAATCCTACCATAGGACAATAGGAGAGAACATTCTTCATGCCTATGATTTTTTACAAATCATATGAGATAGAAATCTAAAAAAAATAGGCAACAACAAAAAAATCCATTTTTTCCTATGGGAAAGTACTTAATCAAATCTTAGGATGTATTCATGTGTGTGCAAGCTTTGGACATAGTTTTATTCTCTACCATACAAAGACTAATGTGAAAAGCAGACCCACACTTCAAAGTACCACTTTGGAGCATTGTTAGGATGCTTTCAATAAAAAAAATCTCTTTTACCACCAAACTTTTTATCTGTCTATATGTTTGTCTGTCTTATCAGTTTCAAGAATTATTTTTACCACTTCAATTACCCCTCCAGATAAATCTCCAATTTTATCAATTATCTTTCTAAAATATGATGCAAGATCTAAGCACCTTATTCCATGTATGGTCATACTTTGGTAAAGAAGAGAGCATCTGTCACTTCATTAGTCTTATATTTTGTTTCTCTCCATATTAACAGAGATTACAGTGGGGTTTTTGATTGCCCTATGAGACACACTGCTAACCTAAAAAGTTTTCAGCCCACTAAAAATTGTAATCTTCTTTAGAAGAGTTCCTTTCTACAAATATCTCCTTGTAAAGTTGATTATAAGGGGGAGAAGAACTCATGTGTAGATTATTTTGGACTCTGACCTTGAGACCCAATGTATAAAATCCCTCCAAGTTTTATGGCATCTGTAAATTTCATAATTTCATATTCAAAATATTTCATATTATCTATACAGAAATCCATGAGAGATTGCTCCCTCTCTCAATGTAAGAGAGAAATCCCTTACAATTAGACAGACAAAAAAGTGGTACAAACCTATATAAAACTTGTGGCAGGGATTGAGGAGCTACTTGAGAAAAGTGTAGCTGATCAACTGTTAAGAGATTTCTAAATGAATATCTTGTTAATATATACGATATACTATTTGGCCATCCAAGTTCATTCCAATCTGCATATTCAGTGCTACTAGATGCTCCCATAATTAGGTCATCTTTTCTCAATTGTAAGAAAAGTAGAAAACCATATGCAATACCTCCCATATCATTATCCCATTTATATAGAGAGAAATGACAGTGTCACATAAGAAAATAGAAGGAGTAACTAGAACTGATCAGATAGAAGCAAAGGAAAAATACTTTGAATATGCTTCATTTTAAAAGGCAAATGGAGGTTGATTTTTCAAGATATATTAAAGGTATGAGAAGAATTTTTAAGAAAAAAAATAATCACAGATGCCATTCACAAACATTAGAATGAGAAACAGAAGTGTCCATGGAACTATACATGTGGCTTCTAATCTCTTTAAGAACATTCTCTACAGATGCATCGAAGGTATTCTTAGTGAAAACATGAGAAGAAAATAGGCACCTCTTCACAGATGGTTCTCTCAATCAATCCTGTACATGTATACATATGTAAGAATATATGTATGTATATATGTATAACATACATATGTGTATACACACATGCACTTACATGCATACACATCTTGAATGCTTACCACACAGAGATGATTAGCTACATCCTAATAAAACTGGACTATCCATATGAATAACTGTTGTAACTAGACAATAGTATGAAACTCAGAGAAATGAGGCTGCTAATTCCAACATAAAGATCCTTGCTACTGAACATTGATTTAGTTTTAAAATATGATATAAACTATGCTTTATTTTATTTTTATTTATGTTGTTGAGTATTTCCAGTTTGGTTCTCATTGTATTTGAAAGCATTGTGGGACACATGAGGAATCATGTTTGATAGACAGCATGTATTGTTTTTACCTTTGCTTTTCCAGGGTGAGTGGTTAGACCAATCTCTCTCAATTGGATATGAATTTTGTAGAAGAGCCTTTGTCCCATTCTAGCTCTTATTTAGAATAGCACACTCTCATCTTCTAATGAGAACAATTATAGAATCTCATAATCATTAAAGTCTCTTACATTTGTACTCTAGGAAGGACATTCTCTATGGTATAATTCTTACCAGAATAAAAAGAGGTGGGGGAATTGAACATATATGCTCAAAAACAAGAGAAGTTATGCTGGATCACAGTGATTACCAATTCCACAAAATAATAACAACATAGACAGAGTTTGTATTTTTAAAGTATAATTTTGTGTCATCTTATAACTTTTTTGTAACATAAAATGTTATTGTGAAAATAAAGATAATGGTAACTATACAAATATATTACAAAATTTTGGAAAAGTCTGAAGAAGGTAGAGTAAAAATTTGAACAGGAGAATGTAGATATAATTGATCATCTTAAAGTCAGTCAGTCAAAAAGTATTTCTTAAGTTATATGTGCCACGCACTGTGCTAAACACTGGGTAAGTAGGGACAAAAACATAGTCACTAATGGCTCTCTTCAACAATGAAATATTTCAAACCACTTCCAATTGTTCAGTGAAGAAACCCATATACACCCAGAGAGAGGGATGTGAAATGTGGACCACAACATAACATTCTCATACTCTCGATTGATATTTTCTTATATTGTGTTTCCTTTATTTGATATGTCTTTCGTGTAGATATGATTTTTCTTGCACAACAATGATGTGTGGAAATATGTATACATATATTCGATTTGTCAAGTATTTTAACATAATTAACATCTAGTGGATATCCTGCCATCTAGGGGAGGGGTGGGGAGTAGGGGAGGGAATTTGTAACAGAAAGCTATGTAAGGGTTAATGTTGAAGAATTACCCATACATATGTTTTACAAATAAAATAAAATAAAATAATAATAAAAAAAAAGCATAGTCACTGCAATTATAGGAACTTGCATAAAGGGGAAGACATGTAAACAACCATATACTCACAAGATACACGAGGTCACAATTTTTAAGGATAAGTTGAATTTTCTTTGAGGACACCATCTGTACAGAATACATAGAAGGTAATCTTGGAATGTACTAGCCGTTAGGAAGGGCCATATGTACGGAAAGAAGGCTAGTTTTAAGGCATAGTCATTTAAGTCAAGAAAAACAAAAGAAGCTATAGAGACCTCATTTCTTCACCTACCTAACTAGATGTATCCTGCTGGAGGATGTTAATATGATAAGGATATTGGAATGACAGCAGGATTTGAGATATTATGCCAGATCTTCTGTGTCCTAGCATAGGACTTCTCACTTTACCTTCTTAAGATCTTCTCTTCTTGAGCAGAAATATATTATTAAGAGAAATGGATTTGGATTCTGAGGGAGGGAGAGGCAAACTTTAGGCTTTGCTATTCATTATCTCTATTTACCATGTGATCTAGTCTCTCTAACCTTCATTTTCCTTGTCATTAAAGTGAGAGGGGTTGATATATATGACCTCTAAGGTCCCTTCTATCTCTTCCTGCTCAATAGTTAAGATTCTATGCCAGTATGAGCATTGCTGTGATTCTTCCAAACCTTTTCAGGTCTTTGTATTAACCAAGATGTCATTAAACACTTTTAAAATTCCTCTCCCTTCACCCTGAAAATCACCACTCTTACAAGATTGCTTTAAAATGAGAATTTGGAAAATATTGTTCAAACTTGCATTTATAGAGACATACCTGCTAGTCCAAATTGTTTGAACAAGAAGTCAAAGATACCACAATTTTCTTTTATTTTTTTAACAAGTTGCATCAATAAAACATTTTGAGTAGGAAATATCTTTGATCCAATAACTATGCAATTAACTGCACTTGTGTCTGATTTCCCCTACCCTCAAATTAATGTTATTTTAGTGGCAATAGAATTACCTGGATTATCAAAATCTTTATAAATCTTGAAATCATTGAATTTCCCATTGATGGGGAATCATATTTGATAGCATGTAAAGGGAATAAAGAAAATCTAAAAATTTAAAACATATTAGATTTTCTCTCTGTCTCTCCATATCTCTCTGTCTCCTTTTCTCTTCCTCCCTCCTTCCCACCTCTCTATCATACATGCGCATGCGCGCTTGCACACACACACACACACACACACACATTCACAGAATGTTGGCTCCACAGAAGCTTTTCACAGTTTACAACTATGGACCAGATGGAAACAAATGTCATTTTTGTATACATTTAAGTATTTTCAAGTTTCATTTGCTCAGTTATTTTACATTACTCATATCTTAATCTTGAGCTAAGCTACAATGTTAACATAAACGAGTTAAAGTGAATGTACTCTCTGGAATCTCTCATTTACTCAGTCATATGTGGCATTGGTCCAGAAGTAATAGACAAAAAAGGAAAGCCATTCCAGGTGCCAAAATTAGCAGCATTTTTTTCTGCTTAAAAAGATTATATATGCAATGTGTTGGCAAACAAAGTCTCATTAATTGAAGGCAGGATTTCGCTCCTTTTAGTCCTTACTTTACCTTTTTTCTAATGTCATTGCCCATGTGAAAAATTTGGCTTCAGTACCATATTTCTCTCTTTTCTTTGTGCTATTGATATTTTTAACATCTTGAACACTTCTCAATAGCTGAACCCCCCCCCCCAATTCTCCCACTAGGAGTAGCCTTCCAATCTAATTTTTTTTGAATTCTTCAAAATGTACAGCATTTAAATAATCTCTTATTTGCCCCTTTCCCACAAGTAAGCATAAGTTAGCTTAATATAATCAAAATTTTCTATTTGGAGTTCAATTAAGAGTTCCAGATCTTCTTGGGACATAAATTTATTCCATCTCCACAGGTCTGAGAGGTAAACTATACTAAGTTCCTCTAATTTGCTTACAATATCACTCTTTATATCTAAATCATGAACCCATTTAGATCTTATTTTGGTATGTGATCTCAGGTGTGGGTCAAGCCCTAATTTCTTCCACACCAGTTTCCAATTTTCCCAGCAGTTTTTGCCTAATAGTGAGTATTTATCCCAAAAGCTGGGGTCTTTGGGTTTATCACACACTAAATTGTTAAAGTTGTTGCCTAGATTGCCCTGATATCCTATCCTATGCCACTGATCGACTGCTCTATTTCTTAGTCAGTACCAAATGGTTTTGATGACCTCTGCTTTATAATATAGTTTTAGATCTGGTACAGAAAGGCCACCTTCCTCTGCCTTTTTTATTTGATTAATTTCCTTGAAATTCTTGACCTTTTGTTCTTCCAAATGAACTTTGCTATTATTTTTTTCTAGATCTGTAAAATAATTTCCTGGGAGTTTGATTTGTAATACACTAAATAAGTAAATTACTTTGGGTAGTATTGTCATTTTTATTCTATTTGCTCGGCCTACCCATGAGCACTTAATGTTTTTCCAATTGATTAAGTCTGATCTTATTTGTGTGGAAAGTGTTTTGTAGTTTAGTTCATATAGTTTCTGACTTTTCCTTGGCAAATAGATTCCCAAATATTTTATACTATCATCCATTATTTGGAATGGACTTTCTTTTTGTATCTCTTGCTGCTGAACTTTGTTGGTAATATATAAAAATGCTGATGATCTATGTGGATTTATTTTTAATCCTGCAACTTTACTAAAGTTGTGAATTGTTTCTAGTAGATTTTTAGTTGAGTCTCTAAGGTTCTCTAAGTATACCATCATGTCATCTGCAAAGAGTGAAATTTGGTTTCTTCATTACCTACTCTAATTCCTTTTATCTCTTTTTCTTCTCTTATTGCCAAAGCTAACATTTCTAATACAATATTAAATAGTGATGGTGACAGTGGGCAGCCTTGTTTCAGTAGTGATCTTATTGGAAATGGTTTTAGTTTGTCTCCATTACATATGATGCTTGCTGATGGTTTTAAGTAGATGCTAGTAATCATTTTAAGGAAAAGCCCATTGATTCCTATACTCTCTAGTGTTTTTAATAGGAATGGGTGTTGGATTTTATCGAATGCTTTTTCTGCATCTATTGAGATAATCATATAGTTTTTGTGAGTTTGGTTATTAATATAATTAATTATGCTTATAGTTTTCCTAATATTGAACCAGCCCTGCATTCCTGGTATAAATCCTACTTGGACATAGTGTACTATACTGGGGATGACTTTCTATAATCTCATTGCTAATATCTTATTGAAAATTTTTGCATATATATTCATTAGGGAAATTGGTCTATAGTTTTCTTTCTCTGTTTTCACCCTTCCTGATTTAGGTATGAGCACCATATCGGTCTCATAGAAGGAATTTGGTAGTGTACCTTCTGTCCCTATTTTCTCAAATAGTTTGTATAGTATTGGAATTACTTGTTCTTTGAATGTTTGGTAGAATTCACATGTAAATCCATCTGGCCCTGGAGATTTTTTCTTAGGAAGTTGGTTAATAGTTTGTACTATTTCTTTTTCTAATATGGGGCTATTTAAATAATTTATTTCCTCTTCTGTTAATCTGGGCAATCTATATTTTTGTAGATATTCCTCTATTTCATTTAAATTATCAAACTTACTGGAACAAAGTTGGGCAAAGTAACTCCTAATTATTGCTCTAATTTCCTCTTCATTGGAGGAAAGTTCTCCCTTGTCATTCTTGAGACTAACAAGTTGATTTTCCTCTTTCCTTTTTCTTATCAAATTAACTAAAGGCTTATCTATTTTGTTGGGTTTTTTTTGTGGAACCAACTCTTAGTTTTATTTATTAATTCAATAGTTTTCCTATTTTCAATTTTATTAATTTCCCCTTTTATTTTTAGAATTTCCAATTTGGTATTTAATTGAGGGTTTTTAATTTGTTCTTTTTCAAGTTTTTTTTTTTTTAAATAATAAGCCCTATTCCATCTCCCCAGGTCTGAGAGGTAAATTATACTCCTCTAGTTTGCTTACAAAATCACTCTTTATATCTAGATCTTGAAACCATTTAAAACTTCTCTTTGTATGTGGTGTTAGGTATGGGTCAAATCCTAATTTCTTCTACACTAGTTTCCAATTAACTTTTGGTCTATTTTCTCCTGGCCTTATATTGCATGTGACTTTTATTGCATCATGATCTGCAAAAGATGCATTTACTATTTCTGCCTTTCTGCATTTGATTTTGAGGTTTTTATGCCCTAATACATGGTCAATTTTTGTATAAGTTCCATTGACCACTGAGAAAAAAGTAAACTTCCTACTGTCTTCATTCAATTTTCTCCATAGATCTATCATATCTAATTTTTCTAGCAATTGGTTTACCTTCCTAGTTTCTTTCTTATTTATTTTGTGGTTTGATTTATCTAATTCAGAGAGCAAGATTGAGATCCCCCACTAGTTTTGTTTGGCTGTCTATTTCTTCTTGCATCTCTCTTAATTTCTCCCCTAGGAATTTGGATGTTATTGCACTTGGTGCATATATATTTAATATTGATATTGCTACATTATCTACGGTACCCTTTAATAAAATATAGTTTCCTTCCTTATCTCTTTTGATTAGATCTATCTTGGCTTTTACTTGATCTGAGATAAGGATTGCTACCCCTGTTTCTTTTTTTTTTTTTGCTTACCTGAAGTGAAATAGGTTCTGCTCCAGCCTTTTACCTTTATCCTATATGTGTCACTATGTTTTAGATGTGTTTCTTGTAGACAATATATTGTGGTATTCTGGTTTTTAATCCAGTCTGCCATCTTGGCTCTGCTCCCTCCCCTTCTTGATTCTTCTAATTTCCTTGGTCTTTCTTATCAAGGCTATCTTGCATTTATATATATATATTTTTTTTTTTTTGGTAAACATACACATATATTCTTCTGTTAGGCCTGATGGCAAATCTGAGGGTAAAGATTGTTTCATTTTTGTATTTATATGCCTAATATTATTTTATACATAGTACTGATTAATAAATGTTTCTTTTTTGATATTGATATTTTCATTTCTTGGGGGTGGAGCCAAGATGGCGAACTGCAGACATCATTCTCTGTGAGCTCCTCTGATCTTCCCTCAGACCCTAAACAAATTAAGACTCCATCAAACACTTGGAGCACAACACACTTCTACCATACATTACCTTGGAAGAACTCCAGAGCAGGTCTGTTTCAGATGGGCAGGGGATCAGGCAGCTTGCTGCTCTCAGATGCCAGCATGCAGCCAAGCAGAAGAACAGGGCTGGGATGGAGGTTAGCGGATTATAGGCACCCAGGAAGTCCCTGGGAGATGCTTAGGTCACTTTGCTCTGATTGTGGGCAGGTGGTTTGGCAGGTCTGCCTTTGGTAAAGGGTGGATTAAGAGCAGCTGAAAGCATGGACCTAGTGTGGAACTATTCCAACCAGTCCCACAGCAGAAGTCAATTATGCGAACTGCCCCAGTGCAAATTGAAATGGCTGCTGGATCCCCTGCTTGAATCAGACCTGAAGCTCTAAAACATGAATAAGAAGCAGAAGAGAGCTCTCACCATAGACAACTTTTATGGAGAGAAAGAAGGGCACACCCCAGATCCTGAGGTTCCTAAAGGGAAAGCAACCCCAGAGGAAGCCACAAAGGCAGACATGAGCTGGTCCCCATTTCACAAGGCTTACCTGAAAGATTGCATAAAGAATCTCAAAAGAGAATTAGAAGAAAAATGGGGAAGTGAATTGAGATCAGTGAAGAAAGGATATAATGCCCTGCAAAAGAGATGTGAAAAACTGAAAAACAAAATTGGTGATATCGAAAAAGTCACCAACTCACTAGAAAACAAAAATGGTGAATCGGAAAAAGACAACAATCCACTGAAAAATAAAATTGGCAAAATGGAAAAAGAATTCTATGACCCAAAAAATTCAATTGGCCAGTTAAAAAAGGAGCTAAAAAAGGTAACTGAAGGAAATAATACTTTAAAAATTAAAATTGAACAAATAGAAGTGAATGTCTAAATAAGACTTCAACAATCAGTCAAACAAAAACAAAAAAATGAAAAAATAGAAGAAAATATGAAATATCTCCTAGGAAAAACAACTGACTTGGAAAACATATCTAGGAGAGACAATCTAAAGATTATTGGACTCCCTGAAAGCCATGATGAAAAAAATAGCCTAGATGCTATCTTCCAGGAAATCATGAAAGAAAAGTGCCCTGATATTTTGGAATCAGCAGGTAAAATCACCATTGAAAGAATTCACTGATCACCTCCTGAAAGAGACCCCAAAATTAAAACCCCAAGGAATATAGTGGCCAAATTTCAGGACTATTGCATCAAGGAAAATATATTGCAAGTAGCTAGAAAAAAACAGTCCAAAGACCAAGGAACTGTAATTAGAATCACACAAGATCTGTCAGCTTCCACATTGAAGGAGTGAAGGGCCTGGAATCAGATATTCCGAAAGGCAAAAGAACTTGGATTATAGCCAAGAATAAGTTATCCAGCTAGAATGAGCATTATTTTCGTGGGAAGAAGACGCTCATTCAAAGATAGAGGAGAATTTCACCTATTTCTAATGAAAAGATCAGATCAGAACAAAAAATTTGACCTCCAAACACAGAACTCAAGAGAAACATAAAAAGGTAAAAAAGGAAAGAATGCTTGAGAACTATATTTCTACTATCCTTAAAAAATGGGGGTACAATTTGATTTTACTTTGATAATAATGGAAAAGAAACTAGAGGCAGAAGGGCAATCATACTGGGAAAAAAAGGGAAATGAGGTAAAATAAAGTAAATAAAAGGAGGTAAAATAAGATAAAATCTCATGAAGAGACATACAAAATCTAATATAATTGAGGGAAAGAAGGGAACGTGATGAACATTGTGTAAATCTTACTCTCATTACATTGGGCTCTAAAAGAGTATATCAGACACATTTGGTTTCACAGAAAAACTTGTCCCTCCTTATAGGGAAGTAGGAGGGAAAGAAGGAAAAGAAAGGGATAGACTAATAGAAGGGAAAATAGAAGAATTAGGGGAAAGGTGTAAAAAAGAGGGAAAGGCTCTAAGGGGGAGAGGACTGTAAGAAAGAGGTGGTCATCAAAAACAAAATACTGGGGAGGGGGGAAGGGAGAAAGGGGAAAGGGAGGAGAAAAACACTTTGGGTAAATAAGATGGCAGGAAATACAGATATAGGTTATTTTAACTGTGATTGTGAATGGGATGAACTCTCCCATAAAACGGAAGAGGATAGTGGAGTGGATGAAAAGCCAGAATCCTACAATATGTTCTTTACAAGAAACACATTTAAACATAGAGATACATACAGAGCGAAGGTAAAGGGCTGGAGCAGAATCTTTTATGCTTCAGGTGAACAAAAAAAAAAAAGCAGGGGTAGCAATGCTTATTTCAGATCAAGTAAAAGCAAAAATAGATCTAATTAAAAGAGATAAGGAAGGATACTATGTTTTACTAAAGGGTACCATAGACAATGAAGTGGTATTAATACTAACCATATATGCACCAAGTTGTATAGCATCCAAATTCCTAGAGGAGAAACTAACAGAGAAACAAAGAGAAATGGATAGCAAAACTATACTAGTGGGGGATTTCAACCTTGCTCTCTCATAATTAGATAAATCAAACCACAAAATAAATAAGAAAGAAGTTAGGGAGGTAAACAAAAGGCTAGAAAAGTTAGGTATGATAGATCTCTGGAGGAAATTGAATGGTGATAGAAGGGAGTATACTTTTTCTCAAGGGTCCATGGAACTTATACAAAAATTGATCATCTATTAGGGCATCTATTGGGCACCTCAAAATTAAATGCAGAAAAGCAGAAATTGTAGATGCATTCTTTTCAGATCATATGCAATAAAACTCACATGTAATATAAGGCCAGGAGGAAATAGACCAAAAGTTAATTGGAAATTAAATCATCTAATCCTGAAGAATGAATGGGTGAAAGAGCAAATTATAGACCCAATCAATAATTTCATCCAGGAGAATGACAATAATGAGACAACATACCAAAATTTGTGGGATACGGCCAAAGCAGTTATAAGGGGTAATTTTACATCTCTAGATGCTTACTTGTATAAAACAGAGAAAGAAATGATCGATGAATTGGACTTACAATTAAAAAAGCTAGAAAAAGACCAAATTAAAAACCCTCAATGGAATAACAAATTGGAAATTCTGAAAATAAAAGGGGAGATTAATAAAATTGAAAATAAGAAAACTATTGAATTAATAAATAAAACTGAGTTGGTTTTATGAAAAAAAACAACAAAATAGATAAATCTTTAATTAATTTGATTAGAAAAACAAAAGAGGAAAATCAAATTGTTAGTCTCAAAAATGATAAGGGAGAAATTTCCTCCAATGAAGAGGAAATTAGAGTAATAATTAGGAGACACTTTGCCCAACTTTATGCCAATAAATTTGATAATCTAAATGAAATGGAGGAATATCTACAAAAATATAGATTGCCCAGGTTAACAGAAGAGGAAATAAATTATTTAAATAGTGCCATTTTAGAAAAAGAAATAGAGCAAGCTGTTAATCAACTCCCTAAAAAAAAATCTCCAGGGACATATGGATTTACATGTGAATTCTACCATACATTCAAAGAACAATTAATTCCAATACTATATAAACTATTTGAAAAAATAGGGAAAGAAGGCATACTACCAAATTCCTTCTATGATACAGATATGGTGCTGATAGCTAAAGCTGGTAGGGAGAAAACAGAGAAAGAAAATTATAGACCAATTTCCCTAATAAATATATATGCAAAAATTTTAAATAAGATATTAGCAATGAGATTACAGAAAGTCATCCCCAGGATAATACACTATGACCAAGTAGGATTTATACCAGGAATGCAGGGCTGGTTCAATATTAGGAAAACTATCAGCATAATCAATTATATTAATAATCAAATTAACAAAGAACATATGATTATTTCAATAGATGCAGAAAAAACTTTTGATAAAATCCAAAACCCATTCCTATTAAAAACACTAGAGAGTATAGGAATAAATGGGCTTTTCCTCAAAATGATTAGTAGTATCTACTTAAAACCATGAGCAAGCATCATATGTGATGGAGACAAACTAGAACCATTCCCAATAAGATCAGGAGTGAAACAAGGCTGCCCATTGTCACCATTACTATTTAAAATTGTATTAGAAATGTTAGCTTTGGCAGTAAGAGAAGAAAAAGAGATTAAAGGAATTAGAGTAGGTAATGAAGAAACCAAATTATCACTCTTTGCAGATTACATGATGGTATACTTAGAGAATCCTAGAAACTCGACTAAAAATTTACTAGAAACAATTCACAACTTTAGCAAAGTTGCAGGATACAAAATAAATCCACATAAATCTGCAGCATTTTTATGTTACTAACAAAGTTCAGCAGCAAAAGATACAAAAAGAAATTCCATTCAAAATAATGGATAATAGTATAAAATATTTGGGAATCTATCTGCCAAGGAAAAGTCAGGAACTATATAAACTAAACTACAAAACATTTTGCACACAAATAAAGTCAGACCTAGTCAATTGGAAAAACATTAAGTGCTCATGGATAGGCCAAGCGAATATAATAAAAATGACAATACTACTCAAACTAATTTACTTATGTAGTGACATACCAATCAAACTCCCAAGAAATTATTTTACAGATCTAGAAAAATTAGTAGCAAAATTCTTTTGGAAGAACAAAAGGTCAAGAATTTCAAGGGAATTAATGAAATAAAAGGCTGATGAAGGTGGACTTGCTGTACCACATCTAAAACTATATTATAACGCTGCAGTCATCAAAACCATTTGGTACTGGCTAAGAAATAGAATAGTCAATCAGTGGCATAAGATAGGATCACAGGACAAACTAGGCAATAATTACAGCAATTTAGTGTTTGATAAACTCAAAGTCCCTAGCTTCCGGGATAAGTACTCAGTATTCAACAAAAACTACTGGGAAAATTGGAAGCTAGTGTGGAAGAAATTAGGACTTGACCCACACCTAACACCACATACCAATATAAGATCTAAATGGGTTCATGATTTGGATATAAAGAGTGATATTATAAGCAAATTAGAGGAACATAGTATACTTTACCTCTCAGACCTGTGGACATGGAATAAATTTATGTCCAAACAAGAACTGGAACTCTTAATTGAATGCCAGATAGATAATTTTGATTATATTAAGTTAAAAAGTTTTTGTACAAACAAAACCAACGCAGTCAAGATTAGGAGGGAAGCAATAAATTGAGAAATCATCTTTTCATTTAAGGGTTCTGATGAAGGCCTCTTTTCTAAAATATATAGAGAATGGTCTCATATTAATAGAATTCAAGCCATTCTCCAATCAATAAATGGTCAAAGGATATGAACAGATAGTTTTCAGATGATGAAATTAAAACTATTTCTAGTTATATGAAAAGGTGCTCCAAATCACTATTGATCAGAGAAATGCAAATTAAGACAACTCTGAGCTACCACTACACACCTGTCAGATTGGCTAAGATGGCAGGAAAAGATAATGAGGAGTGTTGGAGAGGATGTGGGAAAGCTGGGACACTGATACATTGTTAGTGGAACTGTGAACAGATCCAACCATTCTGGAGAGCAATTTGGAACTATGCTCAAAAAGTTATCAAACTGTGCATACTCTTTGACCGAGCAGTATTTCTATTGGGCTTATATCTGAAAGAAATCATAAAGGAAGGAAAGAGCCCCTCATGTGCAAGAATGTTTGTGGCAGCCCTTTTTGTAATGGCTAGAAACTGGAAACTGAATGGATACCCATCAATTGGAGAATGCATGAACAAATTATGGTATATGAATGTTATGGAATATTATTGTTCTGTGAGAAATGACCTGCAAGATGATTTCTGAGAGGCCTGGAGAGGCTTACATAGACTGATGCTGAGCGAAGTAAGCAGAACCAGGAGATCATTATATACAGCAAAAAAAAACTATATGATGATCATTTCTGATGAACATGGCTGTCTTCAATAATGAAATGTTTCAAACCAGTTCCAATTGTTCAGTGAAGAAAGTCATATACTCCCAGAGAGAGGGAAATGAAATATAGACCACAGTATAACATTTTCATGCTCTCTATTGATGTTTGCTTGCATTGTATTTTCTTTCTCTGATTTTTTTTCTTGTAGATATGATTTTTCTTGCACAACAATGATAAGTTTGGAAATATGTATACATATATTAGATTTGTCAAGTATTTTAACATAATTAACATGCAATACATTTCCTGCCATCTAGGGGAGGGGTAGGGAGTAGGGGGGAAAACTTTGTAACAGAAAGTGTTGTAAGGGTTAATGTTGAAGAATTACCCATACATATGTTTTGCAAATAAAAAAAATATTTTAAAATGAAGTTTTAATAATGAAAAAAAGAAGTTTTCTTTTCTTAAGGTCAGTAATATTCACCTATGTTCTTTTTTCAATTTCCTTTTTTTCATTAGTACCCTCAACTAAATATTTCATTGTATGGTGGAACTTCTTTTACTTTTGACCTTCCTGAAGTATATTTTAATAGTAGGCAAAATTTTAAAATTGGACTAAAGAAGACACATAGCATGGGGCAGTTAGATGGTGCAGTGAATAGAGCACAAGCTCTGTACTAGGGAGGACCTGAGTTCAAATGTGGCCTCAGACACTTAGCACTTATAAGCTGTGTAACTCTGGGCAAGTCACTTAACCCCAATTGCCTCACCAAAAAAAAAAAAACAACCCAGAATCAGATACAAAAAGAATATTTATAGCTTACTAATTTTTCCAGCAAACTTCCAAATTATTTTCCTTAGCCATTGGCTCAGTTCACAGTTCTAATTTTGGAATGTTTAGGACTCTAATCATTTCTTCCTTTCCCATTCTTCATCTACATTGTTATTTGGTGGATTTTCAAAAATTATTTTGATATTTATTTTTAAAAATTTTGTTTAAAAATTCTCTAACTTCTTCGATTTCTTCTAGATTAATTGAAAGGGCATTTAATAAGATATCAATTATGCATGTAAAGTTATGTCTATATATTACTATGTTGTTTTTAGAAAAGGCAAGAAAAACACAGTAAAAAATATACTTCAATCTGCACTCAGAGTTCATCAATTCTTTCTTTGACTATACAAAGAATTTTTCATTGTGAGCCTTTGGAATTGTCTCAAGTTATTATAATGACCAGAATTAATTCTTTTAGAGTTGATCATTGCACTTATATTGCCATTACCATGTACAATATTCTCTAAGTTCTGCTCATTTCACTCTGTATTGCTTGATACACACCCTTCTAGATTTTTCTAAAACCATCCTGTTTGTGATTTCTTATAGCACAATAGCGTTCTTTCACAATCATTTACCACAGCTTCTGCAACCATTCCCCAATTGTTGGGCATCTCTTCAATTTCTAAATCTTTTCTATCACAAAAAGAGTTACTAGGCACATTTTTATACATATACTTCTGTTTATCCTCTCTTTGATCTCCTGGAAACTACAGATATAGTAGTGAAATTACAGGATCAAAGAATATAACAAGTATTTTTTAATCCTTTGGATAAAATTTCAAATTGTTCTTCAAAATGCAGTAACTCCTAACAATTTTATTAATCATTCCTTTCATTTTTGAGAATTGAGAATATTTGAGATTTTAAATTTGTTTCCTAATTTTTAAATCTCCAACCCAATTTATTGAACTATTTCTCTATTTGGGGCAGCTAGGTGGCGCAGTGAATAGAGCACCAACCCTGAAGTCAGGAGGACCTGAGTTCAAATCTGGTCTAGCTGTGTGACCCTGGGCAAGTCACTTAACCTCAATTGCCTCAGCAAAAAGCAAAAAGCAAAAAAAAAATCCTATTTCTCTATTTTACTGATGTTTTCCTTTAGAGATACAAAATTTCTTGGACATATTGCTTTGCAACATTCTTAAAATTTTGATATGCTGCCTTATTTCCCTATGATTTTTTTAACCTAGTCATATTTTAGGATTGGATTATTTAGTTTCCAATTAATTTTTAATCAATGCTTCCAGGACCCTTTATTGAATAAAGAGTATTTTTTATTTGTATTGCATTTTCTTCAGAAAAAATATATTTAATATTTTTTTTTGCAGTTGATTGTGAAGACTTCAAACCCTAATGCATGATCATTTTTGTGAACATACCATTTACAGCTCTGAAAAAGGGACATTCCTTTCTTTTCACATTTGGTTTTCACCATAGATTTATCATGTTGAGCTTTTCTAAAATTCTATTCATTGCATTAATGTCTTTCTTATTCACTTTATGGTTAGATTTATCAAAATTTAAGAGAGAAAAGTTGAGGTTTCTACTAAAATAGTATTGCTGTATTTCCTTTTATAATTCATTTACTTTTCCTTTAAGAATTTGGATGCTAAGTCATTTGGTGCAAATGTATTTAGTATTAATATTACTTCAATATCTACATTGCCTTTTAGTAAGATATAATTTCTCTATTAACCCTGTTAAATTAGGTTTATCTTTGCTTTGTCTGAAATCATGACTGCTACCTCTGTCTTTTTAAAATTTTTTTTATATCAGCTGAAGCATAAGAGACTGCTTTTAGCTCCTTATTTCAATTGTGTGTTTTTTTCTGTTTCATTTGTTTTTGCTAGCAACATATTGTTGAATTCCTTTTTTTCTAATTCATTTTTTCCACTTCTGTTTCATAAGTTCATCCCACTATCTTTCACAATTAAAATTACTAACTGTGCATTTTTCTCCATTTTCTTTTCTTTTGTTAATCTTTCTCTTTTTATCCTCTCCCTTCTTAAAAAATCTTTATTTTCCCTTATCACTTTCCTCTCTATTATTAATAGAATACATTATTTCTCTGTCTCTCTGTCTCTCTGTCTCTCTCTGTTTGTCTCTCTCCATGTGTATTTCTGTCTCTGTCTCTCTGTGCTCTTTCTCTGTCTCTCACTCCTCCCTCCCTCTCTTCTTCTTCTCTCTCCATCCGTCCCTTCATCCCTCATCCCCTAATTGTCTCTCTATAGTATATGTGCATTCATATGTATATAATTGTACTCTTTGAACTAATTTAGATATGAGTGTTAATCAAGTGTTGCCCATTCCTCCACCATTTCCTTCTACTATAAAAGCTCTTCCTCATATGCCTCTTTTATAGGTGATGACTTCCCCCATTATTTTCCTCCCAGGAAATTCTTTTTTCTCTCCTACCCAGTTTTCTTTTTTCTTTTTTTTTTTTACATCATTGAAACATAATCAACTACCTTTTTCCACTCTGTTTCTATAAAGAGTACTACTAACTACCCTAATAAAGATGAAATTTTTAGAAATTACATATCTTTTTTCTCATACAGAAATGTAAATAATTTAACATTAGTCAGTTCCCTTTCATTTCTTTCATGTTTTTTTTTTTAATCTTTCTTCTGTCCTTTACATCAGCAATGGCTGTTAGTTCTCTATTTCACTAAATATCCATGTTTTCCCATGAAGGATGATATTTAGTTTTGCTTGATATATTATTCTTGATGTAATCTTGGATCATTTTTCTTTTACAACGTCATATTTTAAATTTTCAACTCTTTTAATGATGTAGCTAATAAATCTTGTGTGATCCTGATTGTGACTCCATGGTATTTGAATCGGTTTCTTTTTTGCTGTTGAAGTATTTTCTCTTTGACCTGGGAATGCTAGAATTTGTCTGTAATATTCCTTAGAATATTCATCTTGAAATTTCTTTCAGGAGGTGCTTGGTGGATTTTTTCAATTTTTATTTTTCTGTTAGATTCTAGGATATTAGGGAAGTTTTCTGGGATAATTTCTTGAAATATGATTTTCAAAAATTTTTATTTGATCATGACTTTTAGTCAGTCCAGTAATTTTTATTTTTTCTCTCCTCATTCTATTTTTCAGATCAATTGTTTTTCCATTGAAATATTTTTTTTTACTTTTTTATTCTTTTCACTTTTGTAGAGAACTTTACTGTTTGTAAAAATGATTTATATTCATCATTTCATTTGAGCCACACAGCACTCCTGTTTTTTGCCCCCTTCCAACAATTACTTGAACTGGCAGGGACATCATGGTTCACTACATATGAAGTAGGGGAGGTGACTTTAAATTTGGCTGCTAAGTACCTGTGTCAATTGACTTCTCTGGATCTTTACTTCCTCATCTTTAAAGTGAATGAGTTGAAGTAGATTGTCCTTAAAATACTGTCCAGCTATAAATCCATCATGATGATGAGAGAGTAGGATGAAACAAGTAATGACTCTAGACTCAAAGCACCTTAATTCATATCTACTTTTAATATAATTTATCTAATCTTGATTCCCCCCAAAATCATTTTAACCTGTATTGATTTCAATTTCTTTATTTATAAACTTATTATGAAAAATTCTAGTCCTGAGTTCCACTCAAACTTTAAATATGTAATGATGATGATAATGATGAAAATGACTAGGTTTTCTGACAATGCTGAATAAAAAATACAGAGGGGTCCTTCACTCATAATCAAGAGGGAATTAAACTATTATACTCTAGAGGGAAAGTCAGAAATTGTTAGAATAGTTTTATAATTTACTCTTATGAGAATCTTCAAGTGAATCCTGGAAAACATTTCAGAGAGCATCAGATCAAAAATTTTGTTTTAGTTACCTAGGGCTATGATATCTCAATATGGCTTAGGGGTATATATGTGTGTGTAAAAGGGACCAACTTCTTATGCAATTCATCAATATACTGAAAATTTCATGTATTCAGGAAGATCAGATGCTTAACATCTGTGAGATGATTCAAAGAAGCCATTTGTTCTTCAATCACGTTTTTAAAAAGTAAATGAACAGGAGAGGGATAGTACTTTTGAATTATTCCATGTGATTTATAAGTCTCAGTCACTAGCTCATGTTTTTAATGCTTTCTTTATGTTATAGATACCATGTGCATTATTATGCAGGCCTTGATGTTCCAGTGCAATTAAAATAATTCCTACTGTGACTAATTTTGAAAATAAGACTAAAAAAGAACAATCATTAGTCCATGGGAAAAATGACTTTGGGGAATCTCTCAAACAACTGATGAGTGTCAAAAGCAATAATTCAAACGATGCTGAATATAAAAAAGCACAAATATCTACTTTCTGAGGTTATATTTTATCCAGCTCACTGCTGAGCCTAAAGATCGACAAGTGCAGCTTTGCAGAATACATAAGAAAAAATTGCAATAACATTATTAGTTTTTAAATTAATTTATTGTTTTTCAAAGATGTGTCCATTTTTAGGAGATGAGGAGTAAGGATGATAAAACTAATCTGTATACAAACCTTAAAGTTATTTTAAAAATGGGAATTTGTTAAGTACAAGGAAATAAAGGTTAAGACCCACCAAGGAGGCTGGAAAGAGATCATTTGAAGACAAATGAAAAATGTAAAGTAAAGGAAGCAGGATGATCATTTGATTAAGGTGCTGTTTGTAGGCAGGATTTATGTATTTCATCGGATGAATTCTGAGGTTTGTAATAAAGGAAAGGTTTTGAGAGTCATTTGTCTATCGTCCTAGAGCTCATTACTCCCCAGAAGTGGTCCTTGAAGAAACTATAAATAGGGCTCAATTTAAAAAAGTTTCACTATATTTCTGAGTAACAGATCCAGAATACTCTAAAAAGGGAAGTACTAGTTGTGTTTGGGGCATATAAATGATCTTTTAAAAATATTCATAGAAAATGGCTATCTGGGGAGTAAAAGTTATTCATGAAAAAATCTTGTTCAGATTTTTAAGTGGAGAAAAAACAGTACAAGAGCCTACCACTTCTTCACTTAACTCCAGATAGTGAAGATCATCCCCCAAAAGGTCACAGGATAGAGGGGGCAACTTTGCATTATATAATTCAGTAGATCCGTTGTGATTTAACTGTGTCATATGGAGAGAATTGAAGAGCATTTATGGGTCTGATGGGGACAGATCTTTCTGCCTAGAACACTAGATTGTGAAATATTCAGGATAAAACATTTACATCTGGGAAATAGATGAAGACTACAAATCAGTGCTTAATTTATTTTTCTATTAGTGGTTTAGAAATAAGAAAATGATGAAGAGAATATTAATGATTCAGATTAAAGCTAAAAGTATGTCACACACAATGATTAAGATTAAAGTTAAAAGTATGTTACACATCTTCAAAGAGTTAATTGTTCAAACATTTAATGTCAACACTTGATTTAGATTTTTTTTAGTATCATTAATAACTCTTCCCTGGCACACTTTAAAAGAGTCTGATAGATCTGATATCATAGAATCATGGAACCCCAGATATAGGGGATTTTGCATGTTATTGAAGTCAGCCCTACAATATAGCCTTCAACTCTAACAAGGGGGCACATGAATACTTTGATTGTGAGTAGTGAACCCTTCAGTAAGGGTTCCTTTAATGCAGTTTCTTAATCTTTTCCTTGCCCTCTCTCTTTTTCCAGTGAGCCAGGAAGAAGTATCAATGTGGTTCTCTGGTCATGTTGCTTCCTTGCTCAATAATCTCTGGGAAATCTCTATTACTCCCAAATAAATTATAAAGTTCTCTGTCACTTAAGGTCCTGAATAACTTGGCTCTAAATTCATTTTCTTCTCTTTTTTTATTAAAGATTTTTACTTGCAAAAATATGTATGGGTAATTCTTCAACAATGACCCTTACAAAGCTTTCTGTAACAAATTTTCCCCTCTAGTCCCCACCCCTCCCCTAGAAGGCAGGAAATCCACTACATGTTAATTATGTGAAAATACTTGACAAATTGAATATATGTATACATATTTCCACCCTTATCATTGTTGTGCAAGAAAAATTGTATCTACAAGAAAAAAATCAGAGAAAGGAAACATAATGCAAGAAAACATCAATAGAGAGCATGAAAATTGTGGTCCACATTTCATATATCCCTCTCTCTGGGTGTATATGGTTTTCTTCAATGAACAATTGGAACTGGTTTGAAACATTTCATTATTGAAGAGAGCCATGTCCATAAAAATTGATCATCATATAGTATTGTTGTTGCCCTGTATAATGATCTCCTGGTTCTGCTCATTTCGCTCAGCATCAGTTCATGCAGGTCTCTCCAGGCCTCTAAGAAATCATCCTGCTGGTTGTTTCTTACAGAGCAATAATATTCCACAACATTCATATACCATAATTTGTTCAGCCATTCTCCAATTGATGGGCATCCATTCAGTTTCCAGTTTCTCGTCACTACAAAAAGGGCTGCCACAAACATTCTTGCACATATGGGGCCCTTTCCTTTTTTTAAAGATCTCTTTGGGATACAAGCCCAAGAGAAACACTGCTGGGTCAAAGGGTATGCGAAGTGTGATAACTTTTTGTTTTTGATGACCACCTCCCTCTTACAGTCCACCCCCCTTTAGAGCCCCTCCCGCTTTTTTACACCTTTCCCCTAAATTTTCTATTTTCCCTTCTATTAGTTTATCCCTTTCTTTTCCTCCTTTTCCTCCCACTTCCCTATAAGGAGGGACAATGCTCATCACCCTCCCTTCTTTCTCTCAATTATATTAGATTTTCTATGCTTCATGAGGTTTTTACCTTATTTTTACCTCCTTTTTTTAGACTTTATTTTATCTCCTTTCCCCTTTTTTTCCAGTATGATAGCACTTCCAAGTCTAATTTCTTTTCCATTATTATCAGAGTAAAATCAAATTATACCCTCATTTTTTGAGTATACCCATAGTAGAAATATAGTTCACAATAGTTCTTTCCTTTTTACCTTTTTATGCCTCTTTTGAGTTCTGTGTTTGGAGGTCAACTTTTTTGTTCAGATCTGGTCTTTCATTAGAAATAGATGAAATTCTCCTGTATCATTGAATGACCATCTTCTTCCCTGGAAGATAATGCTCATTCTAGCTGGATAGCTTATTCTTGGCTGTAATCCAAGTTCTTTTGCCTTTTGGAATATCTGATTCCAGGCCCTTCACTCCTTCAATGTGGAAGCTGACAGATCTTGTGTGATTCTAATTACAGTTCCTTGGTATTTGAATTGTTTCTTTCTAGCTGCTTGCAATAACTTTTCCTTCGTGTGATAGTCCTAAAATTTGGCCACAATATTCCTTGGGGTTTTAATTTTGGGGTCTCTTTCAGGAGGTGATCAGTGAATTCTTCCAATGGTGATTTTGCCTTCTGATTCTAAAACATCAGGGCAGTTTTCTTTCATGATTTCCTGGAAGATAGTATCTAGGTTCTTTTTTTCATCTTGGCTTTCAGGGAGTCCAATAATCCTTACATTGTCTCTCGTAGATCTGTTTTCCAAGTCAGTTGTTTTTCCTAGGTGATATTTCATATTTTTTCTATTTTTTCATTGGGTTTTTTTGTTTGTTTGTTTGACTGATTCTTGAAGTGTTGTTGAGTCATTCTATTCTATTTGTTCACTTTTAATTTTTAAAGTATTATTTCCTTCAGTTATAGGCCCAGTTATAGGTAGTTATAACTGCCCTGGGGCAGTTCATGTAGTTGACTTCTGGTGCAGGGCTGGTTGGGCCAGGTCCTTGCTCTCAGCTGCTCTCAATGCACCTTTTACCAAAAATAAATTTGCCAAAGCACCTGCCCGCAAGGAGAGCAAAGTGTCTCTCAGGGACTTCCTAGGTGTCTAGAATCTGCCACGCTGCATCCAAGTGTTTGAGGGAGCTTTCAGTCCAGATTTAGTTCAGAGGATTAATCTGTTCTTGGTTTGAGGGACGATCAGAGGGGCTCACAGAGAGTTGCGTCTGCACTCAGCCATCTTCCCTAAACTCATTTCCAAAGGTGAGAGAAGATAAGCTAAATCTCATATTAAAGAGAGATCCCTTATTTAGATAATGGAATCCTTCATACTAAAGTATGTACAATTATGCAGGTAGAGAGTATAATGATTAAAAAAATAAGTGGAAAACATGAACAAATAATTACCAAATAAATATTTCTATCCATTTATCTATCTTTAATTTTTCTAAATGCTTAATGGTTTCCTTTACTGGGTCTAAGAGTGAAATAAGATTATTAGCTGAAATTAAAAATTAGCTGAAAGTCAAATGAACAAAGGGGTCAAAAATGAACAATGTTATTGAATTGGGGGTTTTATAGTTGAGGCTGAGTAGAAGGGGAAATGAGATCCTAAATAGTATATTACTAAAAGAGTAGTCATCAATGGGAAGTTATGGTGAGGAAGAAAAACAGATCTAGTCAGAACAGTGGATTGGAAGAGGTAAAAAAATAGAAAATGGTAGTCAAAAAGGGAAATGTGAGAACTGAAGAAGGGAAAACTAATTTTGGTAGGAAAACAGACAGACATGCACAGACACACATAGACACACAGATACACACACTTTTGTTATAGGCAAATGTTAGCTGAGACACCACAGTGCTGAAAAATAAAAATAAAAACAGAAAATCCAGACAGGAAAGGATATGGATGATTTAGAATGACATAATTGTCTCTAGTGAAGTTGTGAGCTTTTTCTTTATTATCACAGACTTCGAAATATACCTTGAAATATGCAAATTGCCCAATATGGTATCTCAAAAAGAGGAAATTATATTTTTTAATATTTTCCAAATCAATGTAAAAATAAATTAAACATTCACTAAAAAGGAGTTCTGAATTTTCTCTTTTCCTCACTTCTCTCCTCCATGAGAGAGTTAGAAATTTATACCGCTTAAACATGGGCAATCATGTGAAGACTAATTCCATATTAGTCATGTTGTGGGAAAAAAAAAAACCCAAAAAAAAAAAATAAGAGGGTGAGAGTGTAAGTAAAGAATGACATGTGTTTATCTTTATTCAGAAACCATCAATCCTTCCTCTGGAAAAGGAGAAGATTTTTCATCAAAAATCTTTTGCAAATTTACTGGGCCATTGTAATGCTCATAATAGCTAAATCATTCGTTGTTGATCATCCAAAATATTGTTACTGTATATAATGATCTTTTGGTTCTGCTCACTTCACTTGACATGTATGTCCTCCCAGGATTTTCTGAAAACATCCTCCTCATCATTTCTTACAGCATAATTGTATTTCATTACAACTATATACCACAACTTGCTCAGCCATTCCATAATTGATGGACATCTCAAATTTCCATTTTTTGCCAACATTAAAAGAGCTGCTATAAATATTTTTGTGCAAATAAGTACTTTTCTTGTCTGTTTTTAAAAACTCTTTGGGATGTAGATCTAATAGTAGTATTTCTGGGTCAAAGTCTTTTGAATATAGTTTCAAATTGTCACCAGAATGGCTGGTTCAGTTGATAATTTCACCAATGTATATGTGTTCCAATTTTCCTACATCTCCTTGAATAGTTATCATTTTCTTTTTCTGTTTTGTTATCCTGTCTCAAAAGTGTTGGGTGTTACTTCAGAGTTGTTTTAATTTGCATTTCTCTTTATCTACAGCATTGTCTCTATATAGTTATAAATAGCTTTGATTTCTCCATCTGAAAACTGCTTGTTCATATCCTTTGATCTATCAATCATGGAATGACTTGTATTCTTATAAATATGTCTCAGTTCTCTATAAATTCAAGAAATGAAGTCTTGATCAGAAACACATCTTTTGAATCCTCTCTGCTTCCCACATTTCTGCTTCCCTTCTAAATTTGGCTACATTGTTTTTTCTTAGGCAAAAGCATTTTTTTATTTATTATAGTCAAACTCACAATTTCACATTCAATAATACAATCATTTCTTTCTTAACAAATTATCTCCTTATATAAAATATTAAAGTCAAATGTTATCATCTTTTATGTATAAATCATGTATCCACTTTTTCTTTTTTTTTTACTTTTTCAATAGTATTTTATTTTTCCAAATACACATAAAATTTTTGACATATATTTTTGTAAAACTTTGTATTCTAAATTTTTATCCCTCCCTCCCCAAGATAGCAGGCACTCTGATATAGGTTAAATATGAGCAGTCCTTTTAAACATATTTCCATATGCGTTAGGCTGTACTAGAAACATCAGATTAAAATGGGAGGGGGAAAGAAACCATGAGAAAGAAAATAAAGAAACAAACAAAAAGGTGAAAATATTATGCTTCAATCCACATTTAATCTCCAAGTTCTCTCTCTGAATATGATTGGCACTTTTCTATGCCAGCTCAATTGGAATTACCTTGAATCACAGCATTTTTGAGAAGAATCCATCACAGTTGATTATTACACAATCTTGTTGTGACTATGTAAAATGTTCTCCTGGCTCTGTTCACTTAACTCAGGTCTTTCTAGGCTTTTCTGAAATCAACCTGCTTATCATTTCTTCTAAACAATAATATTTCATTACTTTCATGCATCATAACTTATTCAGCCATTCACTAACTGATGGAGATTCACTCAATTTCCAGTTCCTTGCCTCATGTACCCATTTTGTCCCTATTTTGGTATACAAAGTGAGATGTAGATCTATGTCTTTTTTCTGCCTGATTCTTTTGTGGGTTTTGCAAGGAATTTTTGTCATAGAATTCTTGTACCAAATGCTTTGGTGTTTTAGGTTATCAAAAACTAGATTATGCAGTCCTTACCTATTACATATTAATAGTGTATCTAATCTATTCCACTGATCCATCAATTTGTATCTTGTTAGCGCCAGATTGTTTTGATTATAGGCCCTTTGTAATATAACTTGAGATCTGGTATGCTAAGCCACATTTTCACATTTTTTCATCAATTCCCTTAAAATTTTTGACTTTTTTGTTTTTTTTTTCAGATAAATGCTATTTTTCTAGGTATATAAAATAATTTTTGATAGTTTTATCAGAATAACACTGAATAAATAAATTAATTTTAGTAGAATTGTCATTTTATTATTTTGGCTCAACTTACTATGAGCAATTAGTATTTTTCCAATTGTTCAGATCTCATTCTACATATACAAAAATATTTTTATAATTATCTTCATCAAGTTCCTGGATTTGTCATCAGGGAAATGTAGTTAGTATTTTATATCATTTACAACTATTTTCACATAAATTTATTTTTCTATCTTTGCTGTTGGATTTTGTTAGTAAAATGTAAAAATGTTAGTTATTCATGTGAATTCATTTTATATCCTGCAACTTTGCTAAAGTTGTTAATTATTTCTAGTTTTTTTGGTAGATTATCTAGGATTCTCCTCTAGCATTATATTAATTGCAAAAAGTGATAGTTTTGTTTCCTCATTGCCTACTTTAATTCCTTCAATTTATTTGTGTTTCATTACTATAGCTAGCATTTTTACTACAATATCTAATAACTGGTAATGATGCACATTTTGTTTCATTCCTAATTTTATTGGGAAGGTTTCTAGATTATAGACACTGCTTCTTGATGATTTCAGATAGATAATACTTATCATTTTAAGAAAACCTCCACTTACTTCTTTGCTTTCTAGTTTTTCAAGAGCAATGGATGCTGGATTTTGTCAAAAATGTTTTCTGCTTCTCTTTGCATAATCTTATGATTTCCATTGCCAATAGTTTTCTTAATATTGAAAAATCCAAAAATTATTTCTTCTCCCCAAAAATACCATTTCTGAGCAAGAATAATGAAAGTATAGGACTTTTTGGAAATATGCTCCTTTTTGACCCAGTTGCTTTATTTGACCATAATAAACCTATCCTATTTATATGGAAAGGTCAAATATGCTCTGCTTTGTGAGAAAGTACATATGGAAGAAATATAAAACTCCTCATTTTCAGTGGCAAATGTTAATATGGTTCTTGATCCTTTTTTTGTTTGTTCATTTGTGGCGGAGCCAAGATGGCGAACTGCAGAAAGCTTTCTCTGTGAACTCCTTTGGGACCTTCCCTCAAACCCAGACAAAGTGAGCCTTCGAACTGGTTTGTGAGTGAAGGCTCCACCAAACATTTGGACTACAACTCACTTCTATCAAAAATCTACCTTGAAAGAACTCCTGAGAAGGTTAGCCTCAGGGGAAATCGGCCGCTGCAGACTCTGGCCTGGGCAGAAGTCAGGGCTGCGATAGAGGGCCGGATTTAAGGCACCCAGGAAGCCCCTGGGAGACGCCTGGGCCACTTTGTTCTGCTTGTGGGCAGGTGCTTTGACAGATCTGCCTTTGGTAAAGGGTGGATCGAGAGAAGCTGAAAACGTGGTCCTAGTGCGAATCTAGCCCCACCAGCCTCAGACCGAAAGTCAACCCGGCAAACTGCCCCAGGACAAATACAAATCGTTGCCATTTTCTCTGTTTTTGACCAATATCCCAACTTTAAACCATAAGCAAGAAGCAGAAGAGAGCTCTCACCATAGAAAGCTTTTACGGAGAAAAAATAGAACAGTCCCCAGATCATGACATTATGAAAACAATCCCAGATGAAGCCACAAAGGCAGACTTAAGTTGGTCTCCCTTTCAGAAGGCTTACCTGGATGATTGCATTAAGAATCTCAAAAGAGAGCTAGAAGAAGAATGGGGACATAAATTGAGATCAGGGCAACATAAATATCAAAAACTGGAAAATAGGACTGGTGAACTGGAAAAAGAAAACAGTTCATTGAAAAACAAAATTGGTGAATTGGAAAAAATCACCAACTCACTGGAAAATAAAAATGGTGAACTGAAAAACAAAATTGGTGAATTGGAAAAAGACAACAATTAACTGAAAAACAAAATTGGTGAATTGGAAAAAGACAACAATTCACTGAAAAATAAATCTGGCAAAATGGAAAAAGAATGCATTGAATCAAGAAACTCAATTGGCCAGCTACAAAAGGAGCTAAAAAAGATAATTGTTTGTTCATTTGTTTTTAAAGATAATCAATGATATCACAAGGGTTATATCTTGACATGAACATGAATTGCATTTAAGTGAGGCAGAATTATGCAGTTGTCAGCTTTATTCTCTCTTCCAGAGTCCTTGATGTCCAGGAGCAATATACAAAAAAGCTAGAAAATAAATAAAGATTGTTGTTTCTTATTGTGTTATTGGTCATATATTAAGACATAATAGGATCAGTGGCTGGGTACTTCTGTTTTCCAGTCTTTAAAATTATATATGTGTGTGTGTGTGTGTGCACGTGCACACACACATACACACACACACACACACACACACACACACACACATGCAGACTTATTATCTACCTTTACAGACCTAGGGTTCAATTCATTGTAATTTGACTAACAGAAAATTTGTTGAGTGTTTGCAATGCTCTAGGCAAGGCACTATAAGGAAGGATTATAAAATAGAACAATTAAGTCTACATGACTATTTTTTAGGCATTGTGAAAATTATCAGCCTCTCTCACTCTCCTCCCACACACATACTTTGACAGGGTAGATAGCTTGTCTGCAAAAACTCTCAAACATTAGCATCTTTTTTAGAAAATATTGGTCAATTCACTAGATGTTGGGTAAAGTCTCATAACTTTTAAAACTCCCATTTCTTTAATTACTTGTGAATTGGAGAATTGTTTGATATAGTTTTTAATGTTTTGTAGTGTTCTGGAGAATGCTTAGTAATAATTATTGGACACCTTTTTTGGGTACTATATAATTGTTGGTTACCTATCTTTCTTGGTCATGAAATTCTTATCAGTAATATTTGAGACAAAGGCTACTTTATTCATCCTAGTTCCACAAACTTTGTTTTTATAATTTTTACAATTATATGTAATTAAAAGTATGTAATTTACCATTTCTTATTGCCTTTGCTCCTTGTTACATTAAAAATTTTAATTTTAGTATCA
Organism: Myrmecobius fasciatus; assembly: GCA_023553655.1. NCBI lineage: Eukaryota > Metazoa > Chordata > Mammalia > Dasyuromorphia > Myrmecobiidae > Myrmecobius > Myrmecobius fasciatus. The sequence goes on from JAJPUD010008241.1 coordinate 88,434, forward strand.
CTTGTGAATTGTATGTTTTTTGCTTTATTTTTAAAAATAATTTCTGGCTTGAATGATTTTGAAAGCTTCAGTATTCAATTCACTTATCTATTTTGAGTTTATTCATGAATATAATATTAAACTTGGATTAAGCCTAATTTTTGTCTCATGATTTGTTTTACTTTTTAGATTTTTATTAAATTTTATTTTTGTTTCCAGTTTCTTTTTCCCCTACCCTTTCCCTCTTTTTGAGAAACTAAAAACTACAGACCCATTTCAGATCTGAAGTTATGCAAAACAAGTTTCTACAACAATCATGCAAACAAACAAGAAATTAAAACTGATACTGAAAAGCACAACTGAAAAATAAAAGTCAAAAAATAACAAGTAAAAAAATATATTGTTACATTAATTGGAATGAACTGAGCCAGTTACAATTAATATAGCCACTTGAAAATATAGATGTGTAAAGAACTCAAACCAAGAACAGCCAATGTAGAACATTGGATCTCCCTCATGGCTCTTTGGCTGAGCTCTGCTCATCTTTTCTCTATTAAATTACATTTCTCCCATTTTCCTGATGACTCTATCATAAAGATCTGAATCAAAGCTTTCCTTTCATCTCATCTGCCAGGCTTCTGACTAAGATTGGTGTGCAAGATTTTTTTTCCCCTTAGAAAGTTGAGGTCATACCTAAAAGATGATCAAAATGTGCATACCCTTTGATCCATCAATGTCTCTACTGGGGTTATATCCCTAAGAGATCATTAAAAAAAGAAGAGTATAATAATTGTGAAAATATACATATATATATACATATATTAATTGTACATGTTTAACATATATTGAATTACTATCAAGGGAAGAGGGTGGGGCAAAAGGTGGGAGAAAAAAATTAGAACACAAGGTTTTGCAGGGGAGAATGTTGAAAACTCTTTGCATATATTTTGAAAATAAAAAGCTTTATAAAAATTATTAAAAAGTTGAGGTCTATTCCTATAAAGTCCACCATTCATTTATTTTTTTAAATACTTTCTGCTTTGTTACTACTTTTTTTCAGTTTTTCATAATTGACATTCATAAAATGCTTTCAGTTTTATGGAGTGATAAATAAGATAGATATAAATAATATATAGAGATAGATAAATATACACATATATACAGAATGTGTGGAGGTGTATACACATTCACATATTTATTTCTCTCCATATATATACATATATATATATGTATATAATGTGTGTATGAAATTTATATATATATATATACATATGTATGTTTATATGAAAATACAAAAATAATATCATTCAGATTAGTTTGATGCAAATCATAGATATCATTATATTTAATAATATCTTACAGATAAGGAAACAAAGACGAAGAGAGGTAAAGTAACTTTCATAGTGTCACATAGGTAAGTAATATCTTAGTTGGATTTAAACTTGGGTGTTCCTGAGTAGAAGTTCAATATTGATTCCTTATCCACTATGCAATACTATATTTGTCTGATAGTTATGAAAATTTAACTTACATATTAATATTCTTGAAGTATTGGGCATGGTTAAAAAATGAAAAGTGTATGTTGGATCAAAATTTAAAGATATATTCTATTTTTAGATTTTGATTTTGATTACATTTTGATTTTCATTACAAATCATACAGTAGTCATGGAAAATTAAAGATCAGAGGAATGTTTTCTCTGCAATTTCATTTTACTCTGGTCATGAGGACTAGAGAGATGGGTGGCCTTGCCCATGCTCCCTTGAAACCTTCTGTTTTGGCTAATATAAATGATTGGCATCGCTTTGGATCCTGAGAAATGTTTGTAACAGAAAGAAAATAGACATTCACCTCAAGAAATCATAATTCCTCAGCTTCTTTGAATGTCAAAGATAGTCCTTACTTCACAGAATGAGAGCATTTGCAAGGTCTTTTAGCTTTATTTTTACAAAGGAGTAAACTGAGGTTTAGAAAGAGTGAATGGGTGATTTAATGAAAAATATTTAGACTGGACTTCTTGGGGCAGAGCCAAGATGGCAGAGAGCAGACACAACTCTCTGTAATTTCCTCTTATCTTCTTTCAAATCAACAGCAGATTAAGCCTCTAAAATGGTTTTGAAGTCAAAGAATCCACAAATGTTTGTAGTACAACTCATTTCTAGAAAAAGATACCTTGGAAGAACTTCAGAACATGTTTGTTTCAATTGGCAGGGGGATAGCCTGCTGAATCCAGATGACAACACAGGGAGACTGGGGCAAGAAGCTGGAGTGGAGAGTCAGAACGTTGTAGCTTCCACGCACCTGGAAATTTTCTGTGAGCCTTTTAGACCACTCTGTCCTGGGTGCAAGCAGATTGTTTGGCAGATTTGCCATTTGTAAAACAAGAATGGTAAAGGACTGAGCCCTGGAAGAACACAAGCCCTAGCCACCATTACCCAGCACTGGAAATAAATCAGCAGAACAGCCCCAGAGCAAATTAAAACATTTATCTCTCTTTTTCATTGAACAGACCTCAAGTCTTAAAAAATGAATAAAAAAACAAAAATAACTCTCACCAATGCCTTTTATGGAGAGAGAGAAGAACAGACCTCAAATCCTAAGGTTCCTAAAGCAAAGCAACTCCAGAAGAAACCTCAAAGAGAGACATGAGCTGGTCCCCATTTCACAAGACTTTCTTGGAAGATTGCATAAAAAAATTTAAACGAGAGATAGAAGAAAAATGGGGAAATGAAATAAGATCATTGAAAGAAGGAATGGGCATAGAATGGAAAAATAAAGCAATGAACAACAACAAAAAAATAATTGGCCAATTGCAAAAGGAGCTAAAAAAGGTAACTGAAGAAAACAATACACCAAAAATTAGAATTAAACAGTTGGAAGTGAATGACTCAATAAGACTTCAAGAATCAGTCAAACAAAAACAAAAAATGAAAAAATATATAGAAAAAATATTAAATATCTCCTAGGAAATACAACTGACCTGGAAAATAGATCTAAGAGAGACAATCTAAGGATTATTGTGTTTCCTGAAAGCCATAATGGAAAAAAAAGAACCTAGACATTATCTTACAGGAAATCATAAAAGAAAACTGCTCTGATATTTTAGAATCAGAAGGTAAAATAGCCATCAAAAGAATTCACTGATCACCCCCTGAAAGAGATCCCAAAATTAAATCCCTAAAGAATATTGTGTCTAAATTTCAGAACTATTGTACCAAGGAAAAGATATTGCAAGCAGCCAGAAAGAAATATTTTAAATACCGAGGAGCCACAATTAGGATTACCCAGGACATAGCAGCTTCCACCTTAAAGGATTGAAGGGCCTGGAATCTGATATTCTGAAAAGCAAAGGAACTGAGATTACGGCCAAAAAATAAGCTATCTAGTTAAAATAAGCATTATCTTTCAGGCAAAAAGATAGACATTTAATAATATAAGTGAATTTCACCTATTTCTAATGAAAAAAATGTAACTGAAGAAAAAATTTGTTCTCCAAACATAGAACTCAAGAGAAACATAAAAAGGTAAAAAGGAAAGAAATCTTGAGAATGATATTTGTGTTATGAGTATACTTAGAGAATGTGGGTATAATTTGATTTTATTATGATAATATGAAAAAGAAACTAGAGATGGAAAGAGAATGATACTGGAAGAAGAGGAAAAAAAGGTAAAATAAAGGAAATTACTTCTCATAAAGAAGCAAAGAAATGGTAATTGAGGGAAAAAGAGGGGGGGAAGAGCATTGTGTTAATCTTACTCTCATCAGATTTGGTTCTGAGAGAGAATATCAGACATATTTTTTATCAAAAAGAAACTTGTCTCATCTTATAGGGAAGTAGGAGGGAAAAGGGGAAAAGAAAGAGAAAGACTAATAGAAAGGAAAACAGAAGAATTAGGAAAAAGGTGCAAAAAGGGGGAGGGATTCTAAAGGGGGAAGACTGTTTGAGGGAGGTAATCATCAAAAGCAAAACACTGGAAATGAGTAAATGGGGATAGGAAAGAGAAAGAATAACTTAAGATAAATAAGATGGCATGAAATACAGAATTAGTCATTTTAACTGTGAATGTGAATGGGATGAACTCTCCCATAAAATGGAAGCAGATAGCAGACTGGATTTTAATACAGAATCCTACAATATGTTGTATTTAAATGCATCACATTTAAAGTGTAGTGATATAAAGATAGTGAAGGTTAAGGGCTGGAGCAAAATATATTATGCTTCAGGTGATGAAAAAAAAAAGCAGGGATGGCCATCCTGATCTCAGATCAAATAAAAGCAAAGATAGGTCTAATTAAAAGATATAAGGAAGGAAACTTTATCTTGCTAAAAAAAAAGTACCATAGATAATGAAGCAATAGTATTGAACTAAAATTAGTATTGAACTAAACATATATACTCCAAGTAGTATAGCATCCAAATTCCCGGAGAAGTGAAGAGAGATACAAGAAGAAATGGACAACAAAATTATACTAGTGAAGGATCTCAAACTTGCTCTCTCAGAACTAGATAAATCAAATCCACAAAATAAATAAGATAGAAGTTAATT